>CABEEJ010000492.1:154053-211450 GCA_901482245.1 Timema douglasi | reverse complement strand
CGCTGAGGCTTGCTTCTTTTAATGAGCTCCTCCGAACTCGATCTACCGGTCCGGGGTAAAGGGGGAGGGGGCGGTGATTAATGACGGTAATCAGAGAAGAATGTTCCGAGGGACAAGATTTGACACGGCAAGATCATGTTCGAACATGACGTCATCCATATGCACGGAATGACACGAAGTGTGCCGATTGGAGAGAGAGAGAGTGTGTGTGAGACAGGGTGGAGGAAAGAGACGGGTAGCGGTTTGGTCTTAATTGTACGTCACGTCGGTATACCTATAAGATTGTTCCGCTCACACTCGAATAAATAATGCTATCATAGATCTAGGTACTAATTTACTTAAACATTCAGATGTAATTTTAGAATTAATCAATAAATTTTAGAGCAAAAAGAACTAACGACAACATGTCCCGCTTCGGTGGTCGCATGGTCTAAGGCACTACTCTCGCAGTAGACTAGTTTGCCGAAGACGGAAAGATGGAGGTTCAAATCTTGGTCGGATGTACTGAGGATGGTTTTTATAAAAAATAATCCACTCTCCCTACACTCAAATAAAGAGTAGATCTCCCTTAAATATGACCTTCCTAATCACTAAAACCATTAGCGTATTTAGTGCAAAAGTGGTGCTAACAAAAATGTGTGAAAATGAATTAGTATAACATTATGAGCAGGTGTGTTCGAAGGTGAATTTTTAAATGCGAAGCGAAGATTGAAATATGCGAAGCAAAGGTGAAGCTGAGGTCTAAAAAATAAAGTTTTGGTCACTGTCACATGACATTAATTTTAATTTTTAAATCACTCTCGCAATCGACTGGATTTTCGTTGACAAAAAGATCGGGGCTAAAATCCCAGTCGGATATACTGAGGGTGGTTTCTTCCAAATGGTTTTCCATTCTCCCTCCACACAAATATGGGTGAAATTCCACTCAGTTCAGCCTTCCTAATCCCTAAGACAGTAGAGTAACTAATACATATGAGTGTAATCTGAAGGCGAAGTAAATCGCGGTGATTGAAAAAATAAATACATGAAAATACAAAGGTGTTGATGGCGTGCAGACAGCCTCCCTAACCTCGGGTCCACGGGGATGGAGGTTTCCAGACGAAGAGTAATCTGAACATATCTTGAGGCGTGTCACGGAATTCCTGCGGATTTCCACCCTTCACAGTTAGGACGGGAAGCAAAAAGAGATGGTAGGGGATGAAATAGGAGCAGGGTGACAGAAGTGAATCCCCCTTATTCTTCTCACGGGGTTGATAAGGGACACGTGTTGAGATGTGTACGTCATGTCAGGAGGGGGTCGCGGTGGTGACACCTATCGGTCCCGTCTCAGTTGAAGGACTCGCCTTCGAATCTCGTTAAGGAAGGTTTTCTATGCTGCACATGTTAGAATCTGATCAGACTAACCGCCAGTGGGTTTAGGATGACTGATAGGATTTAGCGCCGAAACTATGAAGCTCATTATAATTACAATTTTATCCCTACTTTAAATCATTACTAAGAGGATATCTACCGAATGACTTTCATAGACCTTAGAAGAAATGTGCCTTAATTTGCGTGAAAGAATAGTGTGAAAAGTTTAGGGGGAAAAAAACTTAAAAATCGGAGTGTAGGGTACGTGAGAAAAGGCCGATGTTTTTGCAGTAACCCGCCTCGGTGGCGTAGTTGGCTAACGCGCTTGTCGTGTTAAAATCAACTGCTGAGGACGGGGAGATCGAGGAGGTTCGAATCTCGGTCGGGTGAACTGTGGGTGGTTTTTCCTAATTGGTTTTCCACTCTCCTTCTACGCAAGTGCGGGTTCACTTCCTCTAATTCAACCTTCCCAATTCCTAATCCATTAGAGTAATTAGTATTTAAAGCGTATAACCCGAACGGGTAGTAAGACGTGGTGCTAAATATTATTATTATTATGTTTGCAGTTTTTATAGAATAACATTATTTTACTCAAAATAAATCAACTTATTTTCCAATAGAAACTTACAAGTTTAATTTTCTTCACATCGTGACTTCAGAAGGGGTTGAATATCCGTCAGTGTTTTTTTTTTTTAATTTAATGACAACTTTTTCTCTTCCTTTTAATCAATTGCCGCTATGCTCTTGACAGATATTCAACAACTGTTGATGTCACCATGCGAAGAAAATTAAATTATATGATTTTATTGAAGCAATGTTTGATTTATTTTGACGGAAATAAGTTTTTATATAAAAATCCTAAATATACTGACCATCTCCCCCGAGTGGCCTACACTCCCACTTTAAGGGGCTAGAATAATCTATAAGATATTTCTAGATGCCAGAAATCACGTGAGGTTTATAACGTTCCTGATTGGAGCTGTACGACAGTAGGAGAAGAAACGGGGGAGGAGGAAAATACAAATGACAATACAATTTGTTTTGTGACCCACCTTATTAAATCACATTGTTTGATTGACAGAGATCCATTATACGCTCATATACCAGTTATCTTATGTTTCCCGGGCATTTTGGTCTAAATAATCAATCAAAATATGTTGTTTTTAGGTATTTTCAAAGTGTAAAGTGTAAACTTTTAAACTATGTTTACAAGTCTATATGTGCAGGATCATAGATAATAGTTTTGTGCTCTTGACAGTAAACACAAAATTCGTTTCTGCTAAAATATTTCAATATTCAGCCTAAACGCAAAATTTGACTGGCCGTATCTCTGCTACCTATGAAGCCCAATAAGGACGTTGCCCACCTGTGACGTCACTACAGGTTAAGATAGTATTTCTCGTGTTAGTGAATTTACGTTTTACTCGGCGAGTTTTAAAGATATAACTTTGAAATAAAAACCATAAGTTATTAACGAACCAAACGCCAGTATCGTCCTGTGTGGTTCTCCGGTTGGATAGGTAGTAGGACGTGAGTGAAATAAGCGTAGAAATGAGTCTTTGTAAGAGTAATATTTTATTTTGCTCTCAATCTTGTCTTTCTACATATTTAAAAAAACAGTTCGGGATAAGGAAGGTAAAATTTAAAGAGAAAATGTATACATATTCTCGTGGAGAGATAGTGGGAAAACATTTAGAAACCCCTTTCTCTCACTACCTGTTTTTTTAGATGCTAATGTACAAATTACGCTAGTGGTTTTAGGAATTATGAAGGTAATAGATAGAAGAAGTGTATCTGTATTTTCATATAAGGAAAGTGAAAATTTATTTCGGAAAAAACACCCTCAGTACATCCAACCGAGATTCGAACCTTGGTCTCTTCGTCATCGTCAGTATAGTATACTGCGAGAGTAGCCACTGAAACTGATGGCAGTTATTATTAGATTAGATGATCGCTGAGCGGTTTTTTGTGATTTTTATTTTGAAAAAAATAAATAAATTAGTATGTTCACGAATCGTTCTCATCGCTGTCCTCAACCCTCAAACTACCCCACCCCGTAGGGTGTTAATACGGTGACGGCGCATGGTCGGCTAACTCGACGCCACCTCTCCTCACCCCTCCGAGCATCCCTACACCCCCCGTCTCTAGGGACGTGACACTAGCGCCTCTGGTGGCGGGGACAAGAGGGCGGCGTCGAGACGCGCTGGAAAGGGCCAGCAACTCGGCGCCTGGACGCCACTCGGTGTGCACGTCAGTATGGCGACGTCGACTCCCTCAGAGTTATTTTCTTGGCTCTTTTTTTAAATTGTTATTTACATTTTAATTTTTGAAAAATAGATAAATATCGTTTCTGTAAAAAAACAAAAAAACAAATAGTGTTATAAAATAATCGTCGTGATGGTCGGACTTTGGTTAGAAACGCATCACATGCCATCCGACTTAAGTTGTGAATGATGATGATGATGATGATATACCGTGTGAAGTGGTAGTGCGGAGCATAAGATGACACTCACGTTCTATTTTCAATCCACGCAGAAACCGTAATCAATGGTGTCAACTCAATTATAAAATGTCTTAAACATAAGAAATAATTTACTTAATTTAAAATAAAATAAATGAAAACAAATTAATTATATAAAACTACCCCCATATCCCCTACACTTTTCCTCGCTATTTATAATCCCTTTTTTTAGGACGAATTGTGAACAAGTTGAACCTAAACTAAGTGGTTGAGTAAACAATAGCCGTAAAAACGAGATTGACTCAATTCAACCAAGTGGCATATGAGTAACCACGATTTATTTTATTTTAAATAAATATATGCATTAAATATTTTAAAAAGAAGTGCAAGGGTTGTTTTTATTCTTTTATTTTACACGTGTTTGTGATCCTGTTATTAATAAAAATTAAATAGTGTTCTATTAAATAGTGTTTTTTGGAAGTATCAGTGACTTAAAAATCTCGGTACAATTAAACTCTCGTTGAACTGAGTGAGTGTGTGTGTGTGTATGTGTGTACACACCTCTGCACAGCTGCG
Source organism: Timema douglasi (assembly GCA_901482245.1). NCBI lineage: Eukaryota > Metazoa > Arthropoda > Insecta > Phasmatodea > Timematidae > Timema > Timema douglasi. Next base: position 207,063 of record CABEEJ010000492.1, on the reverse strand, counting down.
GCGTCACCGGTAGAAGGTGTCACAAAATAAGGTAAGTCCAACTAATTGTTTTATTATTAATTAGCACCGCGTCTTACTACCCGTTTGGGTTATATTATATTATATACTAATTACGCTAATGGATTAGGAATTAGGAAGGTTGAACTAGAGGAAGTGAACCTGCATTTGCGTGGAGGGAGAGTGGAAAACCATTTAGGAAAAAACTCCCCCAGTTCACCCGACCGAGATTCGAACCTCGATCTCCCCGTCCTCAGCAGTCGAGCTCAACACGAATAGCGCGTTAGCAAACTACGTCACCGAGGCGGGTTCCAACTAATGAATTGGTTCATAATTGTAACGGCGTGACACTAAATACCGGTAACGTACGATCCAGGAGAAACAGGGTGTGTAGTTCAATGGCATGGGTGGGAGATAGATTGTTTGGCTTCTAAAAGATAGAAACGATTCAAGAGAAACCGTTTCCAACCGAATTGTTTTATATGTATTTATTTTTAATTTATTTTAATTTAACGAAAGTAAAACTGGATTATTAAAAACAACCATGAAATAAATTGTGACTATTATATATTTATAAAGAATATGTACTTATATTTATTGAGATTATTGATAAATATATATTTATATAACCCTATTTATGCTATTTTTCACCTCAAATCGTGAAACAAACTATGACATTGTGTTGAAATCCATGGAGGATTTTTTTTCATTCGTATTGTTAAATAATATAGTTATTATCAAAGATTCGTTTCAGAGTCAACTTTTCATTTTAAATATTTAAAAAAAAATCAGATTAAAATAATTAAAATTGACTATTCCTTGTCTAGAATAGTAAGTAAACTTCTATCAAATATTTTTTTTTAAATGGCTCAATTTAAAGGAAGTAACCATAATTGCGTTAGTAAAAAAAGTTTGCTCACATTAATATCTTGTTTTTTAGAGGCTGGAATAAAAAATAACAATATTAATACTATTACAGTTCAAATTTCATAATTTAGAAAATACAATCATATTTTTTCTTCCAACATTGATAATATTTTACTAGATATTTAGTATTATTTTATAGGTTTAGATAATATCTAACAAACGTGACAGCTTTATATCACATGGCTTGAAGTATGAATACGTGAAAGTAGATCTTGTAACTTTTTTAATCTGTCAGATAAGGTTCTTCCTATGAAATTAAACTGTACTAATGTACGTTGTTAGTTTTTATCAAATTAAAAAATTTCTTTTCAATGAAATTTAATTCGAAAATGAAATTAATCCTCTCAAGTATAACCTTCTGTTGGATTTCAGAAGTTATAGTTTTATAATGATGTTGTTATATTTATATTTAGCACCGCGTCTTAATACCCGTTTGGGTTATACGCTTTTAAGTAGTCTACTAATTACTCTAATGGATTAGGAATTGGGAAGGTTGAATTAGAGGACGTGAACCCGCATTTGCGTGGAAAGAGAGATTGGAAAACCCTTTAGGAAAAACCACCCCCAGTTCACCCGACCGAGATTCGAACCTCGATCTCCCCGTCCTCAGCAGTCGAGCTCAACACGACTAGCGCGTTAGCCAACTACGCCACCGAGGCGGGTTATAATAATGTTAATTTACAAATTTGTGTTATCATGTCAATAAAGTTTATTTCAAGAGTTGCCAAAGTGAAGTTATTTAGTAGATGACTATTAGCTTGGTCATTTCTTCCTACAGTCATATTTTCTTTTTTAGTCAATGGTTATTTATCTAACTAACCTTCTGTTTATAAAATTAATATTTATAAATAGTAATTTTACGATTGTGTTTCCTTTTAAAAGTTTATCAAAATAAAACAATTGCAAATGATAACTGTAAGGATTGCTTGAGAATAATTGAAGATGCGACTAAATGGATCTACACTTTCTTTCTCTTCTCCAGAAAATGCCGGTACACTTCTTCAAAACTCAAGCCTTCCTAATGCCTAGCGCAACAGTGTAATTGGTAAATATGTGTACAGCCCGAACGGATAATAATACTGGGTGCTATAAAATACCAACAAAACCCCCCAACAAACCATAATTGAGGTGGTTTTTAAACAGATTAGCCTTTGGTGGGTAAGCGCGATATATTTTTATGTTGTTGTCATTTACTATTTTTGAGCTTAATCCGTGATAAGTGTTTATTGGACTTTACAACAAAACTAAAAAATAATGGTACTGGCGAAAGGCGTTTAAAGTTAATTAAAAAAAAGTATATAAGTTTTTATACGCATTTATGAACACTCATAAGCGAGGNGGGGGGGGGGTGAATATGCATCAAATTCCAGAGGGGCTACGTGTATGAGATAAAACATATTAAACAATTTATAAAATCTCAAATATTTAATAAAGATAACCTTTATTGAGTACATAATATAGGACACAGATACAATATTATAAAATGAATGATAAATACTAGTTAACATTTGATCTAGAAACTTTGGAAATTATATTGAGAAATTTAATATCAATATAATATTATCATAACCGAGCATTGTAGCAGTTTAAAAAAATATATTAATTTAATAACATAAACCTTAATGGTCTTGGGTTAAAGTGCTCGCCTCAGGACCCGATGTACATAGGTTCAAACCCAACAAGGGAAAACGGATTTTTTTTCAGTGTTAAAAATCCGTAGCACAACTTCCTTCGGAGGGGAATTAAATCTGTTGGTCCCATGTCGATTTTGGCGTGTAAAAGAGCCCTGGAGGTAAAATTGATAAGCTCTTTCGCTCTCGCTAATAGAAATTCTTATGTGCTGATATATTCACTCGGTTCAGAAATTGAACGTTAAATACTTCAGATAAATGATTTAAAAAAAATAAACTAATGGTTTCTGATAAAATCAAATCCATCCTCTTATTTGGAGGAAAGTCGAGTTGGGAATTACATAGTTTATGTTGGATTAATTAATTAATTAATGATCATAGTTATACGCAATAATCTGACGCCTTAGTTTAGTCGGTAGCGTGTCTACCTACTGAGCTAAGGGTAATGGATTCGATTCCCAGCATGGTCGAAAATGTTTCATTGAGTAGTCTCTGTAAGAGTAAATTTTTTTATTTTGCTCTCAATCCTGGCTTTCTACATATTAAAAAAAACAGTTCGGGATAAGGAAGGTAAAATTTAAAGAGAAAATGTATCCATATTCGCGTGGAGAGATAGTTGATAAACTAACGGCCAGGGACTGAATGTTGTGCCTGTCCTAGTCTTAAGTGATATTATAAGGCTTATGAAGCTACGACAGGCCTAGCAAGCCGGTAGTGGAAAAATGTATGGCCTGGATATAAAAATGACCTCGGCCACATTTAGAAACAATAATGGATGTAAAAAATTATACGTGTTAGCGTGTCGTGGAGTGTTGCCAGGGTAAGTAGAGCCTGTTAAAACTGTACCTGTGATATGTCTTCATACACTCACTCCTTGTTTGACCGATCAAACATATACTGCAGTCGCGACCGGAGTGATGGTGACTGACAGCTAGCAAAAGTTTCCAGATCTTCTCCCATGTTACCCACTTCGGTGTCCACATTGTCTAAGGCGTCACTCTCAAAGTGGACTAGAATGTCGATGACGGGGGTATCGAGGTTCGAATCTCGGTCGGGTGTACTGAGTTTTTTCCTAAACGGTTTTCCATTCTAATTCCACGCAAATGCCGGCACACTTCCTTTAAATATAACCTTCCTCTATCTTAAATTATTAATGGAATTAGTACATAAGCGTATAACCCGAATGGGTAGTAAGACGTGGTGCTAAATAATAATAATAAAAAAATTCTTCCATGTATTCGTTCGCTAAACCATATGATCTGCAAGATCATTTATTATGTTGATTTTTTGTCACGCTTGGAAATCAAAACCATCACAATTTTTTTTTAATAATTTTTTTCTTTTAACCGTTTTTACAGGATTGAACCACGAACTTATTAAAATAACCGTTTGGATTTTTGTGTGTGTGTAACAAGTGTCTGTTGTTCACTTAAAAATGCTTTACAAACGAGATTGCCTACAAGGATGCGTTCTCTTCACAAATCAAGATGGCGAATCAGACTAAATAAGGGGCGTTATTGACCTCATACAAAAGTTTTTTGGTTGTATTCATGCGCATCTGTTTTACAAAATAAAAATGTTTTATTTTGAAACTAATGTTTTGTACGGCTCTAAGTAATAAAAACACATTTATCTATTTTGGCGGTCGGCAATATGAAGATACGAGTGCGAATAAAATTATTATTAATTTATTATTTCATGCACAATAATATCACAGCCACGAAATAAAAAACATAAAAGTTTGATTAATATTTTTCTTGTTCTTTCAATTAGTTATTGAAAAGTAATTATTAGGTAAGTAATATTATAAGCGTTTATTATTTTTAATTATTTTAGCACTGTACCTGTTCGGTTTATACGCTTGTGTACTGATTTCACTTATGGTTTAGTAATGAGGAAGGTTTATTTGAGAGGAAGTGCACCCGAATTTGCGTGGAAGTAGAGTGGAAAACCATTTAAGAAAACACCCTCAGTCCACCCGACTGGTATCGAACGACGATCTCCCCGTCTTTTGCAGTCTAGTCAACTGCGAGATCTGTTAGATCAATGTGGAATGGTAGAGTGATTGTGAGATGAAATGGAGTGACCTACAGTTTAACGTGGGATCCGAACCACGGTGGAGGCCTGGCATTCCACACATTCACAAGTTGTGATTATTACACGTCTTGTCTGAGGTGAAGGAAGGGTTTGGCAATCAGATAAATCTGTGCCGGGACCGAGGGTTGAACCCCGGATCCCCAGCATAGAAGTCTTGACACCTTACCCCTAGACCGGCAGGTCACAGTTTACTAACACTTTTGATTGATAATATATTCTTACTTAGGAAATAATAATAATTTGCACATAGGTTAACATTTGTGTCTTCCGACCAATGGTTGTAATAAAATTAATATTTGGCAATCTATCACCTAACACCACTTCAATCACACATCGATTTTAGTCTCTGCTCGACAAAATCACATGGTGGACATGAATTTCTGTTGTCATATGACCAATATCAACAATAGTTACCCTCAGTCTATAGCATGTGTGTCTACTGAGCTAAAGGTCACTGGTTTGATCCCTGGCATGGCCGAATAATAAGATTATCACAGTGATGAATTAAAGGCTGGAGGCTAGATGAGGTGTTTGTTCTAGATTTAAGCTAGTGTATAAATCATATGCTGATATAATCAGCTGGTTCCGAAAGTGCACGTTAAATACCTAAAATAAAAATAAATAAATTAAAACATAACTACTTTGGCAACACTTCGTGATATTGCATTGGTTATACATCATTCTAAATTAAAATATATTAAAAAAAAAATCACGATCTTAAAAATTTAAATAAAAAATCCAACTAACTATTACACCCACTCCGGTGGCCGCATGGTCTAAGACGTCACTTTCGCAATAGCCTAGTCTGCCGATGACGGGGTGTTTGGGGTTCGATCCCGGTCGTGTGTACTAAGGGTGGATTTTACTTAAAGGTTTTCCCACACACTCTCTCTCTTTCCACGCAAAAGCGGGTACATTTCCTCTAAATCCAAACTTCTTCATCCATAGCCCATTAGCATAATAATTACATAGGTGTATAGCTTGAATAAGTGGTAAAATGTTGTGCTAAAAAACATAAAATAACAACTAATCATCACAAAATGTCCTTTCCGAAGCACCCGCAAAGCGCTTATATTATGCGTTAATGGAGGATTCTTGAGTAAATCTTGAGCAACAACCAAGCACAAATAATCCTTATTTATATTTAAAAAAATGCTATGGCTTAAAAGGATAGAGAGAGGGAAAGGCTACCCGCTGTCCCTTAGAGTTTGAAAGCTTTTAATGCCGTGCTCGACGAAGAGTGATAAGTCTTGGCTGAAAGTTGGGTGAGAGTCGAACTCCGGTTGACAGGGGGGAGGGGGGGACGTAAAGATAGGTAAGAGTCTTGCATCCTAAGTCCCCCCCCCCACTACCTCTTACCCCCTATAGAGTATGGGTGTTTACTCAGATAATGATGGTTGACGTGTAAGTCCATCCAAACGCGCTTCACCAAGTAAAAGTACCTGACAGAAAAATGTCGTGGTGTTCCAATTGATGGTTTTGTGCAATAACCGTACACAAACCAATCAGGGATAAAGGAATATTTTGTCAGGTCTTTGTATATATATATATATACAAATTACACTAGTGAAATAGGGATGAAACACTTGGATTATTTCAAGAAATGTTCCACATTTACGCGTAGAGATAGTAGGAAACCATTTACGTTAAGGACGTTGCTCACCTGTGACGTCACGGCTGGTCAAGTTAGTATTTCCCATGTTAGTGAATTTACGTTTCACTCGGCGAGTTTTAAGGATATAACGTTGATACAAAAAACATAGCTTCTTAAATAATTCTAAAAATAGTCCAACAATATCACAAAACTATTATTTTTATCTTTAAGTAGTATTTTTGTAAATTTATCTTTTTATAAATCCTCTCTGGTTGGCTATTTGGCTTGGGCATATAAAATGTCCTTTAGGAGTCTTCCTGCCAGGATGTTGATTAAAAAAGTCCGTGGTAGCATATGTCTATCTAGAATGGGAAACGAGAAAAAGGTAAAATTAAAAATCAAGTCAATGTTTCCAAGGTGCTAATATTAAAGTGACTGTGTAAACTCGTCAGAGGAAGAGGGAAACTGTTATCAGTAGATAAACAAAAGCCATCTCAGGGTGAACTTCTCATTTTCTTCCCTCTCTTTCTATTTAGTACATTGGTGTCAAGTGTGATAGTGCTTAGACTGCTTGGGTGCGTCAAGTTAATATGCAACCCACTTCGCAAAATAGCTTCGAAATCTCCAGGTAAGCGACGTCGTTAAAACACTTAGTAAGCTACACCCGAACAGGATTATAAACTCCAATCCTCCCTTCATCGGCAGTCCACTCTAAAACGAGGGTGACATGAGATCACCGACGCGGGATTTTTCATCTCTTACTTTAGATTCACACGTTCGCCGAAAAACTGGCGCAGAACAGAAACTTGGTCACGTGACGCGCTCTAAGCCAATCACAAGATTTCCGCCTAGTCGGCGCGAGCTGTTCCGCTGAAGTTCAACTATTCTCTACTTTGTCCGCTCTGCTCATGATTTTATGCACAGGAGAACCAATCAAATCTCAGAACCAGCCATCTCAAATCAATGCGCATGCGCTATCGACAAAGCTTGTGCTTTATAGCCAGAAAGAAGCAAGGAGACATATTCGTTGGCCTTTGTGAGGAGATTTGTGATAACCCGTTAATGGAAAGCGTATGTATGGGTGTATTGAATTGTGACACCGCACAGTGCTACAATTTATAAACATACATCGGGAGAATGGTCTAAAATATATTTTTATCCACTAGAACATAAAATATATTTGTAATCAGCTGTTTTTTTAAGTTCGCCTTGCAATGCATCATGGGTCAACATACAGCGTGTGAATTGTTGCGGCACTGAAGCAGATTCTGCTCTCTTACCTTAGACGAACGCGTGAATCAAGCTTTATTCTGCTCTCAAAAGGGCACCATAGTTCGTTCTTGCGCTCAGGCCTAGTAATGTCATGTCTGTAGTCTAGGGAAAAATTACGTGAGACGTGTCTCTTGAATATAGATAAGAATCGCGATGACTTATTCTGTAAAGAAAAGGTTTGCTAGGACAAAGTTTGAGGTTTAAAAACGCTGCTCAGGATGTATGTCAAAATAACCATTTATTATTACTATTTAATATGTATGAAATAAAGTGCATTAATCAAGAACAATTTGTGGATGGTAGTAAAATAATAGGGCACAAATAAAAGTAAAAACATTAACACATATTTACACACACTTCAATATTTCGATGCTATTATAGCATCTACCTCAGGAAGTAGCAGTGGTAAGACTAAGCAGGGGTTGACGGATTTTTCTTAAGCTATAAAATACGTAGCACAACTTCCTTCGGAGGGAAAATAAACCCGTCGGTCCCATGTAACTTGTATTATTATTATTAGCACCGCGTCTTACTACCCGTTCGGGTTATACGCACTTACGCTAATGTGTAATGGTAGGGTGATTGTGAGATGAAATGGAGGACTTACAGTTTAACGTGGAATCCGAACCACGGTGGAGGCCTGGCATTCCCCACATTCACAAGATGTCTTGTCAGAGGTGAAGGAAGGGTTTGGTAATCAGATAAATCTTTGCCGCGACCGAGGATTGAACCTCGGCCGCCAGCACAGAAGTCTGACACCTTACCCCTAGACCGCCAGGTCACCGATACATTTAATAGAAATGTTATATAAATATAAATGGTTCTGAGATTTCCACTATCCTTAAAAATTTACTATTTTTATTAATCATACATTCGATAAAAAAATATGTATTTTTACCACAAAAATACCAACTCTGTGTCTACAATAATTTGAATATAAAATTAGTAGTTTTAAATTTTAAACCTAAGAGAACTTCTGTGTGTGTAAAAATGAATCTCGAACACACATACCAATATTCTCTATACAATTAGGATATATCAATAGTATCATTTACATAGTATCGTGGATTCAATTATCACTCACAATAGCTGTCTAGATTACTTTGTCTGCTGTAAAAGTTCACTTCTCTGTAACAAAGGCGTAGTTTTAATAAAACTTGAAGTGAAATTAAATAGGGAGAAAACTCAAAATAATATATAACGTGTATGTGTGTGTGTGTGTGTGTGTGTGAACGTGACATTCTAAAATCCAATTTTCATTGGAATAACCTTTTAGAATATATTAACATATTCTTTTAAGGTCGAAATTGATAACATTATACTCTATTATTTTTTTATATAATTATTTTATTAATATTTATCTAAATTGACAATTATTACAGATTACATGACTTGATGATCACTTGAATGTAGATTCAGTAACATTTCTAGTTGTCAAATAAGGTAATTCATATGAAAATAGTATTCTACATAATATACGTATGTTATTAAAATATTATCCGCTTCGGTGGCCACATGGTCTAAGGCGTCACTTTCGCAATAGACTAGACTGCCAATGAGGGGGAGATCGGGGTTCGAGTTCTGGTCGGGTGCGTTGAGGGCGGTTTTCCTTAAATGGTTTTCCACTCTCCCTCCACGCAAATGTGAGTTCACGTCTTCTCAATTCAAAATTTCTCATCCCTAATACATTGGCGTAATTAGTAAGTATGCGTATAATCCGAACGGGTGGTAAGTAATACACTGTGCTTAGAAAAATGCGCCACTGAGTTCGGGTGTTTGAGGTTAAGCAACTTTTCCTAATTTAAGTGACTTGTAATTTGCGTTTTTATGTAAAGTCTTTTTTAGAAATTTCACGATAGAAACTCTTAAGCATTAAAAATAAAATCGAAGTTGTATAAAAACATGGTTAACAGATGCAGGGGCTAGCTATGTAATTCCGCAAACCATCCATGATAGGAATATTGCTTATCTACAAGGGTGCTGGGACGGTAGATTTAGAATTTTCTTTTCAGAAATAATATATTTATTTTTATTGAAATCTGTGAACACTGTTAATATAAATAATTTATCAGTATTTTTCTTTCATAAAGATTACAATATTAATGTTATTTCGTCATTATTACTTATATGATTATTTAAATTAATATGTATTACTATTACTGTATTTCTAATGGGATTGGCAGTTATAATACCATTATAAATACCAAACATTATTTTGAAATTTATAATGTACTTTATTTGTATGTAAAACCTCTGTGGTCTAGTGGTCATATCCAGTGGTCCCGGGTTTGATACCCAAAGCTTACAGATTTTTTGTGAAAGCAGTGGGTCTGGAACGGGGTCAACTCAGCCTCTTAAGGACCAATGAGGAGCTATTCGATTGAAAAATTACCAATTCCGGTCTTAAAAACCAAGATTAATGGCCGAAGGGTTTGTTGTGCTGACAACATGACAGCCTATACCTGCAGATGTAGGCACTATTTTCGCCAATAGACGGTGACCGTTCGGTCAGTATGGCCCGATTGCGAGCTGACGCCATGTAGTTAAAAAAAAGTGTTTGAGCAAGGATAGATATAAGTATCTACCCAATCATTTATCTTCTGTAAATTACGAGCTGAATTACCTACCTAAGTTTGGTGTTATCTGTGGGTTGAGACGGGATCTTAAGACGTCTGGTTCTAGCTGTATTACCTACCTAAGTTAGGTGTTATCTGTGGGGTGAAACGGGCTCTTAAGACGTCTGGTTCTAGCTGTATTACCTACCTAAGTTAGGTGTTTTCTGTGGAGTGAGACGGGCTCTTAAGACGTCTGGTTCGAGCTGTATTACCTACCTAAGTTAGGTGTTAAATGTGGGGTGAGACGGGATCTTAAGACGTCTGGTTCTAGCTGTATTACCTACCTAAGTTAGGTGTTATCTGTGGGTTTATACGGGATCTTAACACGTCTGGTTCTAGTTGAATTACCTAGCTAAGTTAGGTGTTATCTGTGGGGTGAGACAGGCTCTTAAGACATCTGGTTCTAGCTGTATTACCTACCTAAGTTAGGTGCTATCTGTGGGGTGAAACGGGCTCTGAAGACGTCTGGTTCTAGCTGTATTACCTACCTAAGTTAGGTGTTATCTGTGGGGTGAGGTGGGCTCTTAAGACGTCTGGTTCCAGCTGTATTACCTACCTAAGTTAGGTGTTATCTGTGAGGTGAAACGGGCTCTTAAGACGTCTGGTTCTAGCTGTATTACCTACCTAAGTTAGGTGTTTTCTGTGGAGTGAGACGGGCTCTTAAGACGTCTGGTTCTAGCTGTATTACCTACCTAAGTTAGGTGTTATCTGTGGGGTGAGACGGGCTCTTAAGACGTCTGGTTCGAGCTGTATTACCTACCTAAGTTAGGTGTTATCTGTGGGGTGATACGGGATCTTAAGACGTCTGGTTCTAGCTTTATTACCTAGCTAAGTTAGGTGTTATCTGTAGGGTGAGACGGGCTCTTAAGACGTCTGATTTGAGCTGAATTACCTACCTAAGTTAGGTGCTATCTGTGGGGTGAAACGGGCTCTTAAGACGTCTGGTTCTAGCTGTATTACCTACCTAAGTTAGGTGCACTTCTTGGGACAAAATGGCCTCAACTATTTTAAGCACTTGTTTTGAGGAGATGATACCAGTTTCATAAATCCCTTTTCCACCGACCTATATTCTTACATTGTTATAATAAATGTTAATTTTTTTTTCTGTATTTTTCAAAGGTGAGAATATTTCTCATGTCGAGTAAATGAGCGTTACTAAAAGGCTTATTACAACTTTGTAAGCCTATATTATCTGGGTGAAAGAGGGCCTGGCCTAAAAGCTAAGTACTATACTCTTGAAGGGAGTTGGCTTCAACTTGACAAGTGAAAGCTTATAACAAGGTGCCTCTGCCCCATTACGGTGATGGAAAGGGAGGGTGGGGCTAGTGCACAGTTTTCCCAAGAGTTTTACAATGTCTCCGTTTCTCTTCTACCCGAAAGTCAAAGATGCCCGCAACATTGTCGAAATTTTTGTTTTGTTTTGTCCAATACTCTGTACTCTAGTTGTTCTCATATATTCCCGAACATTAACTTTTGTGATATAAAATTAGACCTTCAAGATAACATTTAATGGGATGAGCAAACTTGTGCTTAAGTTATCGCGCCACATATTGAGAAACACAGCATAGTAAAATTCTATTCCTACCATTCCATTGTGCTCCATTTTTGCTCATATATGCCAGCAAATTAACATTTCTGCTAAAAAAAATTAGGCATTCTAGAGAATATTTAATGTGGCCAACCAACATAGTGTTGGAGCACAAAACCAATACAGTAACTTAACGGACCTGATGAAAGATGCAACGCGTCATAATAATAGTTACTATTATTACTATTATTATTATTATTATTATTATTATTATTATTATTATTATTATTATTAAGCTTGTGTGAATCCGTGTGTTAATGTTCGGGCACATATGAGCACACAAAAAAAGAGCACAAACGATTGAGCAAAAAAATACTAATTTTTGGCTGTGTGGCGGGCAAATCCGAGTTTTCTCTTTTTCCGATGAGCGCCACTTCCATTTTTCTTGAATATAGCCTAACATAGTAATATTACTGTACTGTACATCAGTATCATACTTTCGTTTTCTTAACTACGTTGCCTAATTGGAGAATTCGAAGCTATTTTGCAAAGCGGGCTGCATCTTATCTTGACGCACCTAAGTAAGCTCTCTTAAGCACTATTACACTTAGACACCAATGTACGAAATAGAAAGAAAGGGAAGAAATTATAAGTTCACCCTGAGAGGTATTTTGTCTATGTGTTAATAACTCTTTCTCTCTTCCTCTGACGAGTTTACGCAGTCACTTTAATATTGGTTCCTTGGAAACATTGACTCGCTTTTTAAAATTACCTTTTTCTGTTTCCTATTCTAGAGAGACATGTGCTACCACGGACTTTTTTAATATACATCTTGGCTGGAAGACTCCTACAGGACATTTTCGTGGCCAAGCCAAATAGCCCAAGTTGTAGAGGATTTATAAAAAATACGTTTATAAAAAACTACTAGAGAATAAAAATAATAATCTTGTGACACTGCAGGACTATTTTTAGAATTATTTAAGAATTTATGGTTTTTGTTTCAACGTTTCATCTTTCAAACTCTCTGATTAAAACGTAAATTCATTAACATGGGAAATCTTATCTCGACCGGCCATGACGTCACAGGTGGGCAAAGTCCTTAATGGGGGGCTAGAAGGGGACGCAGGGAACGGACAATTTTTCTTTGCGGTTTTTATAGCAATACATTCTTTTGGCCGAAACAAATAAAACCTTGCTCCAGTAGAAACATATAATTTTATTTTATTCACATGTTGGTATCAACAGTTGTTGTCGTCTTGAACATAGCGACCTTTGCCAAGGACTTTTTTATTCATTTAAAAAAAAGTTTATTTTTATATCCATAATGAATATGACAAAATATATTCAAAAATTGTTGAGTTTACCATGGGTAGAAAATTAAACTAAACGTATCTACCAAAGTGTTATTTTATTTAGTTTACTAAATTTTAAAAAAAACTACCCTTAATAACTCATATAACCGTATTTCCATCCCTAAGAATTGTCCCTTGTCCGCTCGCTACCCATCCCCCGTGGACAATCTTTGGTGGAATGGTTAAAATGTCATACTCTGGTCCCGGGAAGACTTAGTTCCTCCTGGATGGTGTGACACAGTATTTGTAAATATTAGTTGTTTATTTTTATTCAAATAGAACGTGTCAAATAATATCTAACTAACGGTATCTTCTAATATATAAATAAAATGAAGAGTCTCTATTTCTGTCAAGAGCATTTCCCTAAACCTACCGAAAGCAGAAGTATGACACTTTAAAATTAGTAGCCCCATAACACAAACATATGCACCTAGAAGCTCGAATTTTAAAATTTGGATTAGATTTTTTTAAATTAGTTAAAAAATAGGTCGGAAGAAATAAAATGAAGATTATTTTCTGTCGTGTTGGAAGCCAAGAAACGCATTTCCTGAGGTACTTCTTGTAGTAATATACGGGTTGTTAGGAAACTCATAGCCCAAATTGCACATACAGCTTGTTTAAAACAGAAGTTATACAAAATCCCTGAACACTTACATCCTGCAAACTACGCTAATACCGTTAAATTGTTTTCAAAGTTTCGGCTTACAGCGCTGGGAGGTCAAAGTTGTCAAGTATGCATGTACAACAAGTTGCATAGGAGTTAGGCGCATGTAATCATGGCAAGCTCTTTCTGTGATGTAGGACTGTTGATGATTACCCTCAGAACGTATCCCATTTCTAGATGGACTGGTGTGTTGTTTATTATTAATGGTGGTATGTTCTGCTGCCGTGATCCAAAGTGTAGAGGTGTGTAGTGCCGCGCGCCTAACCACTATGCAACCTGTTGTACACGCATGCTTGAACATCTTTGCTATCCCGGTGTTTTACGCCGAAACTTTGAACACAATTTAATGGTATTAGTATAGTTTTCCGGATGTAAGTGTACAGGGTTTTCTTATTACTTTTGGTTCAAACAAGCTGTACGTGCAGTTTGGGTTATGAGTTTCCGAACATTCTATATTTAACATAATACGTACAATTTAAGACGGTAGCAGCCTTTAATTTTTTCTAAGCATCTGAAAAAACTATATTAATATCAGTAAGATATAGTACAATTTTCATAGGAAGATACTTTTATAAAATACAAGCTTGTTTTTAATGGCCAAAGTTGCTTAGATGTTATACTATTATTAGTGAAATTATCGGTGACCTGGCAGTCTAGGGGTAAGGTGCCAGACTTCTGTGCTGGCGGCCGGGGCTCAATCCTCGGTCGCGGCAAAAATTTATCTGATTACCAAACCCTTCCTTCACCTCTGACAAGACATCTTGTGATTGTGAGGAATGCCAGGCCTCCACCGTGGTTCGGATTCCACGTTAAACCGTAGGTCCTCCATTTCATCTCACAATCACCCTACACATTACACATTAGCGTAAGTGCGTATAACCCGAACGGGTAGTAAGACGCGGTGTTAATAATAATAATTAGTAATATTTTATAAGTTTTAATATTATCTATCAGAAGGCGCAGCGGCAGATCAAGTTACTTGACGTATGAATAAGTGAAAGTAGATCTAGTAACTTTGATATCTGTCCGACAGGCTCTTCCTATAAAAACTGTACTTGAATACAAATCCTGACGCTGGGTTGTGTGTGTAATTTTACTTGCTAAATTCTAGGCCATGTCAGCTTGTTAGTTGGGGCTGCTCATATTGTGTATCTTAAATGACGTATTATGAATTGTACCTTACATGTAATATTTTGATTTTTAGCGATTCCCGAACTAGCGTCCCACGTAATACTATTTGTTATATATATATTCCTCTACAGGTAAATCAAAGCGTTGAACGGTATCATGTTATTGGAAGATACAATGAAACAAACCAAATACCGTCAACCCATACTGTCTTTGTTGTCTGAAGATCTCGTTGTAACAGTGTTTAATTGGTAATTCCTAGCTCCAACAACTGTAACAATAGCCTGATGATGTTAAGTAACACCCACCCACACACACACACACACACGCACACAGAGTAGAAAGGTAACAACAGTTACAAGGGCTTGGGGCGGTATCCCATAGTTGTTCAAACGTGGAGGTTACTGTCATAGTGACGTCAGACAAGTGGGTCTTAAGGATGACATCTTTTGGAAAAATAGGGGAGGAGGGAGTTAAGTCATTAATAGTATACCCGGGGAAGCAGGATGCTGCAATGGGCCTAAAGTTATTTGGCTTAAAGTAATTTGACCTAAAAATTAATTTCACCAAAAATTAGTTGATTTGCTTGAACTGTGATTGTATTTGTACTATTGGCAGCATGAATACCACTACCTAGTCTACGTAGGCTGTGAGATCAATGATAGCTCTTAGAGGACCAATGATTTTCACACGTCCATCACAGACTCTGCCTTAAAATATGAGTGAAGTATAACTCTGGGGAATGGGATGATTTCTGGTTAGTTCATTGACGCGCTAAGCCAAAGGTCCGGATTCAATTCTTGCGTCAGGTGTCATTTTTCAATTTGTTCAAAAGTAAGTTGGTATAAACCCTGTACCGACTTACTAGTATCCGTTTTCCCTCAGTTGAGGGTTGTAAACGTTTTTTGTGAGCTTTTGTTTCTGTGATAGCTCGAGGGTATCGGAAAATACATAATTTATGAAATGTATGAGAACATCATCCACAGAATAATTAGTTATAATTATCACATAATATAATATGTATAATATGATATTTATTGCTGTAAATAAACCCGTTTCGGTATTCGCGTCGTTTTAAGGTGGTGGTAAGCAACCATAATATTGTGACGCCATTTGGGGTCCCGATTTTTTTTAATGGATGACAAAGAAGATACGTAAAACTCATGTTAGATAAGATGCAACCTTTTTAATCCATAAACAAACACTTTTATTATTATTGTTAGGTATTCTGTCTTATGACGCAACCTGAACAGCTTTGCTCTCCCAGCGCTGTACGCCGAAACTTTGAATACAATTTAATGGTATTAGCACAGTTTTCGGCTCAAACAAGCTGTATGTGAAGTTTGGACTTTGAGTTTTCGAACACCCTGTATATGATAATAAATTATACGGTGCACCGCGCATACTTTCTCTCTCTTTTATCTTGACATAGAAACATTTACCAAAAACTCGTCAAATTTGTGAAACTAAATAATGAACATTGTTTCATAAACATTCCACCAAAGATCATAGATGAAATAACATACACATTTACAGAAATATTGAGAAAAGAGGAGCGTATTTGTTTACCAAAGAGCATAACAATAAATTTCAAACTAAGAGCTCCGTTAAAAATAAATATGTTTGCTTATAGTTCAGAAACTATTGGTTTCATAAAAATATATTCCAAATAAAATAATGTATTTTTACATTGAAAAGCTATTTAGTATCTCAAATAGCTGCAGATATGTAATAAAAAGCTGTAATTTCTGATTATGTACTCGTAAAATACCCTTGAAGTCATTTTCATGGGAAAATGAGGACCATTTTGTTTTTAATGTTAAACAATATTTAGATACAATTTTTAACCAAAATCGTTACAGCAAATTTAAAAAGAATCGATTTATTTTAATTTCTAGGCCTTCATTAAACTACCCTTAGTTTTAGGATTATATGTTTAATTCAAAAAAATTACTCGGTAAAACCGCCGATCGGAAAATGGTACACACACTGACAGACGACATCGTGAAAAGCACCTTTTCTGTTTCAGGGGGTCACGAAACGTTTTCATTTATCAAAATATTGAGCTCAATTTTTCTTACGAGCAAAATACTTATCTCTCTGAGAGAAAGTAAAAATTAAGCTTAGTCCTACCTATGAAATAAATAAAACATAGTTTCACCATCCATCCAGAATGCAACACAACTTTCTTCAAGACGCTCTTCAGTATCGATAATAACTCTCTTTCTCTTTATCTTCGGCGAGGGGATCATCTCAGTTTTAATATCGGCTTCCGAATATGAGTGATTGATGGCCTATCTGTCAGGCGCAGCATCCAACAGACAACACAACGGACCGACTCTTCTGAAGAACAGTTGGCGATTGTTTTCCTCTCTCTCTCTCTGCCGGTCGTTGGTTCCTCAATCGCGTCTCGATCAGTCTCCTCCTCGACGACGAGGTATCACTTGAGTGTCCGAGGCAGCAGGTCACCCCCTCCTATTATCTGTCCACTCCTTGACTTTGAACGAGTTCAGTTTCAAGGACGGCCCACTCTTGACAAAGTCTCGAGTGTGTTTTGGCAAAACTGTTTGAGTTTATCGGCCTAAGTTGTTGTTTTGACCGTCAATATTCAAACATTAATAAACCATATCTGAGATACTTGAATACGAAACCGGTCAGTTTTTGTATTTACCTGTTGAGTTTTTTTTATTCCACCACCTGTTCAGGTTATACGCATATATGGTAAATTACTCTAATGATCTATTGATGAGGAAGGAAGCATTTTAGAGGTAATATACCCGCATTTGAATGGAATGAGAGTGGGAAACCATTTAGGAAAAACCACGCTTTCAGTAGACCCAACTTGAATTAAAACTCCAATCTTCCCAAAATCAGCAGGATATTCTATTACGAGAGTGACGTCTTAGCCCGTTCAGCCACTGAAGTAGGTACCTGGATCAATTAAACGCCTATAAAACAATAACGCTAAAACTATAGAATATATTAACTTTTAGCCATAATTCTGATGTAATAGAAACTAAATTTTAAGGCGCACTGCACAGAATTTCTCGCTTTTTTTTATTAATGAACAATAATGCTATTTCTTTAGCTCATAGATAAAATCAATTGATTATAATCGGCTGTAAGAATTTAAATTATATTTCATTATTCTAAATGTATTTTTTAAAAACAAATTGTTATTTTTGTATGTGCTATATAGTAAGAATAAAGTTTTATAATTTATAATGCAAACTTTTTTTTTTGCTATCAAAATTTAATTTTAATTATTTGAGGTATTTAACTTGCACGTTCTGAACCGACTGATAATATCAGAACACGAGAATTTCTATGAGCAAGAGTGACAGAGCCTACCAATTTTGGCGGGAAAGGTATTTTCACATACCTTCCAGGGTTCTTCTACATGGCCACAATCGATATGGGATTGACGGTTTTATTTCCCCTCCGAGGGACTTCTATGCTGGCGGCCGGGGTTCAATCCTCGGTCCCGGCAAAGATTTATCTGATTACCAAACCCTTCCTTCACCTCTGACAAGACATCTTGTGAATGTGAGGAATGCCAGGCCTCCACCGTGGTTCGGATTCCACGTTAAACTTTAGGTCCTCCATTTCATCTCACAATCACCCTACCATTACACATTAGCGTAAGTGCGTATAACCCGAACGGGTAGTAAGACGCGGTGCTAATAATAATAATAATAATAATAATAATAATAATAATAATAATATTTCCCCTCCAAAGGAAGTTGCGCTACTGATTTCAATCGCTCAAGAAAAATCCATCAATCTGGACTAAGTTTGAACACAAAAACATAGGTTTCTGAGGCATGCACTTTACCCCAAGACCACCTAGGTAGACGTCAACATTGATAAAGTTCCGCTATATTATTAGTGGTATTTTAAAGATATCGATAATATCTATCAAAGTGACATATACAGATGATATGATAGTTTTATTAAGTAACCTTCTTATCATAATTCTATTATACGAGCGTCCGTTGAGATACTATACAAAACCAAATAGGACATAAAATGATTATACTAAACTAACCAACATCACCCTACATTTATCAGTGAGGGGTAGGAGAGGGGGTGGGGGTGGGGTTGTATGATCAGCATGAGTAAAGCAACACGTCACATCGCGCGCACACACTCACACACACACTCTCTCTCTCTCAAAATGTGTTACATGTCATTAACAAATGTTTGCTTTGTGTTTTATTAAATCATGGCGTAG
This sequence comes from Timema douglasi, assembly GCA_901482245.1. Lineage (NCBI taxonomy): Eukaryota > Metazoa > Arthropoda > Insecta > Phasmatodea > Timematidae > Timema > Timema douglasi. Next base: position 188,024 of record CABEEJ010000492.1, on the reverse strand, counting down.
GTCAGACCTCACTACTTGATTTGTAGACGTTTTAGAATCAGAGGTATAAAATATCTGCCCGCTAGGGCTACGCATAATTTGTTTTAGCGGCGTTGAAATTATTTTGGTTTAATGTGACATACATATTGAATAGTTTACAATCACTCAAAAAAGGGGGAGTGACCTCCAATATGTTTAGTGTGTAGCCAATAAATGATTAAAATAAACTAGATTAGTTTCCGTGTGTTGTACGCTGAATACTAAGCTGTTTTATAACATCGGATTTCAAATTACGATTCGATGAAAGGGTAGATATTCTGTAATTAGCATGAAATATGCATTATACTTATTAATAATGTATGCGCGTTAGAGCGAATTATATTGATAAAAAGTGACTATGCACACAGAAATTTTGATAGTTACATGATTGGCCGCAAGGATGATCTCTATGTCTCTGTTGACTGAAGTTTGATTCTTTGTTGGATGCATTGACGGTATACCCCGGTCCAAACCTACCCCTGTTTTTTTGGTGATTTACCATTCTTAATACGAATGTGGGTGCATTTTATAACATTATTTCTATACCAAACATTGCTCACATGGTTTAAGGTATCATTTTCAACACCGCAATTGTCTGGTTTGCAGGTGATTGAGAGGTCGGGTTCACATCCCGACTGGTTTTATTGATGGTAGTATTTCCTAAATGTTTGTACACTAATCCACCCATAAAGATCGAGTACACTTTCTGTCAACTCTACCTTCTTCACACTCCATAATGGTCGATATGCGGATAGCCCTGATGAATAATAGAATAAAACATATTTTCACCTCTACCAAACAGATTAAGTTATGAAATAGTCCTTGTGTGAAATGCATATGCTAAAAAATCAAATTGCGTTCTGGGTTGCTTAGAAAGCAAAAGATTCATAAAAAAAACAGTTTTCTATAAAAAAAATTGAAAAACCATACACTAGTACTATGTATATGTATGTATGTATGTATGTATGTGTATGTATATATTTATGTATGTATGTATGTGTATATATATATGTATGTATGTGTATGTATGTATATAGGTATGTATGTATGTGTACATGTATGTATGTATGTGTGTATGTATGACTGATGATGTTCTTTGACTATTTTGGCGCCTTGTTCAGTGTGCCGTGAGCCGAAAAATGTTGAAAATCTCTTCTTTAGGAAGATAAAACCTTAAAGTGGGTGGAACTGATGGTGGCGAGAGGGGTAGAAACAGGATCGTGAGGGAAAGTCCTCTCTTAATTTCTTAACCCTCTCCTCGTTGTGGGTGTAAACACTTAACCTTTAGAGGACCTATGGCGTTCCCAATCACCAGTCTCATAGGTGACGGTGAAATCACTTTAATTCTTCCCCCAATCGCCCCACTGCCGGGCTCTTCCTTTCTTCCGATCAACTCAACCGCTATACGGAGTGGCCCACCCTACACCGACATTGTGTTCAACCTGTGGAAGAGGAAGGGGAATACATTTTAAGTTATACGCATTTTTCAACATTTCTTTAACACTGCGTGTTACTACCCCTTAGTCACACGCATACGTACTAATAACGCTAATTATTATTATTATTATTATTAGCACCGCGTCTTACTACCCGTTTGTGCTGTACGCACTTACGCTAATGTGTAATGGTAGGGTGATTGTGAGATGAAATGGAGGACCTACAGTTTAACGTGGAATCCGAACCACGGTGGAGGCCTGGCATTCCCCACATTCACAAGATGTCTTGTCAGAGGTGAAGGAAGGGTTTGGTAATCAGATAAATCTGTGCCGGGACCGAGGATTGAACCCCGGCCGCCAGCACAGAAGTCTGACACTTTACCCCTAGACCGCCAGGTCACCGACAATAACGCTAATGTGTTGGGGTTGAATTTATACGAAGTGTGCCCGCATTTGCGTGGAGGCATATTGGAAAATAATTTATGATAAACTACCTACAGTACACTCGACTCGAAATTCTAGTCCCGTCCGCCCCGTCATGGGCAGTCTGGTCTATTGCGAGATCGACTAGAGACGCATCCTTTTGAAGTGTTCGGTGAGTCCTTTTAGCATATTCTGTCAATTATGTATTTTCATCATTTATAAATTATACATTCTCAAACCCAAATTGTATTACAACAATACAATAAAATGAAGTGTTCTATTAACTGTTGAGATGTTAATTTGTAGAACTCCATTCGTGGGTGATTTTCTATTAGATTTTATAACCCTTATTAAATGCTGATATAATATTGTACAAGCATACTTAAAAATATATATCTATTATATTTGCTAATAACCCCAAGGAAAATAGTAATAATATTGCACGTCTGGGTTAGGCCTACATCACTCGTAGCCCAGTTTGGGTAAAGTTTAGCCAGTACTAACGTACCGTTACCCTAGGCGTCCGGGCGTACTAATCGTACATCCTTTCCGTGGAGGCTCTTTCCATGTCCTGATGAGATGAGGTGATGGTGATAGTGAGAATGAGGTTGTGGAACCATTGGAAACACTTTAACCTAACAATAAAACACTGGTGACAGTTGGTGTAATTCCCCTTTCGGGGAAAATACCAAAGGTCCCAGCTGGGAATCGAGCTTGGACCCTTAGACTTGTAGCCAGGTGTATTAACCTCTACACCACGGGGCCGGCTCTAAAAAGAAAGTGAGACACGGGGGAAAAATTAAATAATAATAATAATGTTACTATTTTTTCAATGTCCACCATCAAATATATGTTCGTTTCTTCTAAACCAACCTTTTAAGAAGTGTTCTCAATGTTATAATGTTAAGCTTCTTTTTAGTACTGTGTCTTATTACCCGTTCGGGTTATATTCATATAATAATTATGTTATTGTGTCAGCGTATAACTCGAACGGGTAGTAAGACGCGGTGCTAAATATTATTGTTATTGTGTTAAGGATAAAGCATATTGAATAAAAAGCGATTGCATCAGAATTTGCATGGAGGGGGAGTGTAAAACCAATTAGGGAAAACCACCATCAGTAACAGACCATGATTCGAAACCTGATCTCCCCTTCAACGTAGGTACAATCTATTGCAAGAGTTACGTCTTAGACCATGCGGCCATCTAAGTAGGTAATTGAAAAAAAAAAATATTCTGTGCTGATATGATCATTGGATGTTTAAAAAAAGTCACGTTAAAATAAACCAATTAAAAATATGGCATCGAACACACTGGTACTTAGTTAATTCTCCAATTCTTTCCGTAATTTGATTTTTAAAATGATAACAGGAAGAGTTACCCCATTATAACCAAAACACAGCGCATCCTAACCAATTAAAATTTAAAAAAAACCTATCCTCCATCCCCGTACCCCTCAACGTTTCATCAAGTACAACGGAAGTGATTCTGCCACTAAGTAGCCAACCCCTGAAACAAAACATTACCTAACCCCTGTAATGACCTGTTAAATCACTCGCCGTCACAAATACAACCCCCCCACCGCCGATAACTCCGGGGGCTGCTATTTACCCCGTATGAGCCCGCCCCACCCCTTATTCCCTTCCCGGATGTCAAGTCAATTTTACCAATCAAATTCGAGTTGAACCAATTAGCAAAACTCGTCGCTCGCTGCGCTTCGGTCGCGCTAACAAGACTACGAATAGCTTACGACGGTCTGGGCGGGAAGTATTGTTCAGGGGAAAACAAAGCAAGTATGTACCGGTAATCATGTTTTACATCTCAACATTTATTTTATTTACTATCACCGCGTTGTCTTACTACCTGTTAAGTTAGTATACATAAATGATAATTAGTCTAATGGGGTAGATATGAGAAAAGGAGCATTTTAAAGGCCGTATCTACCCTAATTAGTGTGGAAGGAGAGCAATAAACCATTTAGGAAAAACCACCCTCAATAGAACCAACTGGGATTCGAACCCCGGTCTCCCCATCATTAGTAGGTCAGTCTAACACGAGAGTGATGCGTTAGATTATTCGAACACTGAAATGGGTTAACATTTATAAAAAAAACTCCTTCAAAGTTTTCAAATTTTACTTCCCGACCACTTGAAATGTTAATACTAAAAATGGCGAATTTTAAAATGATTTCCCTTTACTCTCTCATATAGAGTAAGTATTTTAATCGTGAAAGCGTTCAGCCTCCAGGTTAGATGGATTTGTATGTTCATTACTATATAAAAAATAAGTTAGGTTTGAAGAAGGTGCGATTTAGAGGTACTATTCCCACATTTGCATAGATAAGTGTGAAACCATTTAGGAGAATAAAACTACCCCCGATTAATTTGTCCGGGATTTGAACTCCGAGATAACGGTCACCGGAAAAAATACTAGATGAGCTTAATGTTTAGACTGCGTACTCACTATTGTGTGTTCCATTCAATAAGAGCTCAAGGCGCTGATGACAATTTAAAATTGAGAATTATTAGCCTTTCTTTTTTTAAATTTGAATCTTAATGGAATATATGTTTGTTATTAAAATTGAAATTTTCTATAGTTTTTAATAATTCCACTCTACATCATTACTGTTTTCAGCCTCTGTCCGGGTTAGTTTTTTATTAAAGCAAGATATTTTCCACTACCGACTTGCTGGGCCTGTCGTTGCTTCATATGCCTTATAATATAACTCAAGACTAGGACAGGCACAACATACAGTCCCCCGGCCATTAATTTATCACTGTGAAACGTTAAAACCACATTTCACCAATTATAAATTTTCGCCTATACCGAGAATTGAGCCCAGGATCCTTATCTCAGTAGACAGACACTCTACCAACTGAGCGAAGGTGTTGGATTGTTTCGAATAAATTATTAAATACAATAATTTAATTACACATATATAATCTATATTGAACTAATCTAAAATAATTAGCTAAATGGCCAAGATATTATAGTTGTTAATTACGATTATAGCCGTATCTAAATATCATGTTCTTTAAATATAAAAATGACATGGAATTTTAACCCGGGAGGTAAGCCAAAATTCGCAATTTTTAATCCCATATCTAGGTGTCATTTTCAAATCTAAAAAATAAAATAAAGAAGCAAATGTAGCAGTGTCATTAAAAATAACCTACCACAAAAGTGACAAATAAAAATAATTTTCCTGATTTTCCCTCCAATAATTCTAATTCGTCGGTGGAGAAAATTCCACTAGATTCTTTTGAATATATAATAAAATACTTACCTCTCCTTAAAAACAAAAAACAAAAAACTTCACCTTACTGAAATATTTTCGATCCATTAAAAAGTGGTCTCAAATAATCCCGATCTTGTTTACTCATGCGCGGTATTAGTCCTCGGATACGCTGTCGCCTTTTAATCGTAGGGGGTGAGGGGGGTGGGAAGATTTATGGAGGAAGTAGGTCCCCACTTCGTAGAACATTGGATATTAATCTCTGGAAACACGAGGAAGAAAATGATATTGACTTTTATACTAAGAGTCTGGGTCTAAGGCGTTTTTATCACGACCAAAGTATAGATCGTCGGTGACAGCGAGATCGGGGTTTGAATCTTGGTCGAATGTACTGAAGGCTATCCACTCTACACAAATGGATCATTTTTCCTTTAAATTTGAACTTACTTGTCTTTACCACATTTAGCGTAAATATTCTCGAAGAATATTGAAGGCGCATAGAGGGAAAAAAAACGCCAATGCATAGTGTGGTAACATGGCAAACATGTATTGTAAACCACTCCCTTTACTATTTACAATAATTACAATAATAAAAACTATAGGGGATGACCCCCTAAGGCCTCTCGCCCACGGAGCTACTCAACTGTGATTGGACTGGTTATTGATTAAAGTCACAAACTGGTCAGTGACTGGTTGTTATGTTCCGCCCACGGAGCTACTCAACTGTGTTTGGACTGGTTAGTGATTAAAGTCACAAACTGGTCAGTGACTGGTTGTTATGTTCCGCCCACGGAGCTACTCAACTGTGATTGGACTGGTTAGTGATTAAAGTCACAAACTGGTCAGTGACTGGTTGTTACTTATGTTTCGCACATGGTACTACGCCAAAGTGGCTGAATTTAGATCAGTTTCGTACTACCTAGTTGCAAACAGCTTCTTTGGGCTTCTAGAATATTTAATATTTATTAATACACTGTACCCGCCTCAGTGGCGTAGTTGACTAACGCGCTAGTCGTGTTGAGCTCTATTGCTGAGGACGGGGAGATCGAGGTTCGAATCTCGGTCGGGTGAACTGGGGGTGGTTTTTCCTAAATGGTTTTCCACTCTCCCTCCACTCAAATGCGGGTTCACTTCTTCTAATTCAACCTTCCCAATTCCTAATCCAATAGAGTAATTAGTACTTAAAGCGTATAACCCGAACGGGTAGTAAGACACGGTGCTAAATATTATTAATACATTGTACTCGAGAGCCGGGAGTATTTAGTTCCCTATTATTTTTACAGATATTAGAGACTTCACCAATGATTTTGGATTCATCCATACAATGAAAAGAATATAAACTGCATAGTACTACTACTACCTCTACCACTACCACTACCACTACCACTACCACTACTACTACTACTACTACTACTAATAATAATAATAATTTACTATTCGTTACGGCAAAGAAACTGTAATAAACTGATGTAAAATGTAGTGTTGTACAGACTGTCGAAAGAAAGCTACATTGAACGCGCAATATATTTTTAATTCTTTATGATTGAGTTTGTAACTGAGGTAGCCCGGCTACTAGAATGTTGAATTCCAGTAAATAACCACGGACGCGTTGCGAACCGGTTAGCAAACAATATTTAAATACATTAACGATGACGCTCAACCTTCTGGTTGGTAACTCAGGTTATACTCGCGTCTCGTTTGAGACTTATTTAAGTAACTCATCGGGCGAAAAGCCTTAATCTTTACGATAATTAGATTAGTCTATGGCCCACTTCAGTGGGTGGATGGTCATAGGCGCCACTCTCGTAATAGACTGGTTTACTAAAGATAGGGAGATCAGGGTTCGAATCTCAATCAGGTGTACATAGAGGTTTTTTCCTTAGACGGGTTTCCAATCTCCTTCCATGAAAATGCTGGTACACTTCCTATAATTTCAACTTCCTATATCCCTAACAAATTATCTTAGTTAGTACATATATGTATAGCCCGGATGGGTAGTAATATGCTTTGCTAAAAAAATAATTTAGAACTAAAGTGAATATCTTAAGACGTACTAATCACAAACAAAATTTCTTGAATAGTTTTTAATTAATTTTGATAAAATATTTGGGAGGAATTCTGAGATAAAATTTTATACTTTTAATAGCAAGACTATACATGAAACATTTAAGTTATTATTTTAGTAATATGTACACTTACTATTTTTTATAACTTTACATACCGATATTTTTTTTTAGATCTCTTTCTTCCCATTTAAAACATTTTCCTCTTTAGTCTTTAGTACTATTATTATTTTATAAAAAAAACGTATTCCCTCCCTCCCCCACACCCTTTCTCTGTAGCTTCATCTGAGTTTAATGGTCCAAGACATGCTGGTATAATAACTAGGAGAGGGCGCCTTACGACTCCTCTCTTGGGTGTTCACCCACTACTATCACTTAATCACCCCCATCCCTTATACCAACCATAACCTCCTCCTTCCTTTACTCCCTGACCCATGCGCCTCCTTCATCAAGAAACACAAACCGACCCTTCTATCTTTGTCCTCGTGCACTTTCCGGCTAACACGTCTTCAGATAATGTACATTATCGCCGGAAGAGGGGAAGAAAGGGGTGGGGTAGTCCGTGCAATAGATCCCTCCCTTCCTTTTTCAGAACATGGAGTGCAGAGAGCGGCTAGTGTATGATATTCCGTGTCTTAACTTGTGTTCCGCGAACTAAATTTTGTTTTTATTTGTTCTTTCAAAAACAAAGGCTGATAATGACTTGATCTTAGAATAGGGTTTGCCAGAGTTAAAATAAGCCCCCATGGTGGGGTTCGAAATCAAATATTCACGTCAAAAATACCAAGCACAATGCGAGTGCGAAGATTAATTACGTTGAATTTTCTTAAGAATTCTATTCCTCATTATTCTATCCTTAGGTATGGTCCAATTTTCATAGACGAGCCTTTTATACAATTTTTTTTGCCGTAAACAATGATAACAGCTTACTAAACTATTAGTTTTATTTTATTGTTATTGATAATACCGTACCTATCAAAGGTGACAGCTGAAAATCACATAACTTGACGTATGAATATGTGAATATAGTAAGGTTTCTGACTGATAAGGCTTTTCCTATGAAAATTGGACTATATGTATGATAGTTATGCCTTAAACCATGTGGTCACCGAAGAGGTCGATAAAATAGTTAAATTTAGATTAAAAATAAAGTGAAGTCCTTAAGGATTTTCTTTTAAGTTTATTTTTCGTGTAAATCTTCATAAACACGAGACACAAAATATAAAAGCTGACTCTTTTTCTTTATAACATCTTCTACTTTCGTAAACAAAAAGTAATGCCCTCTCTCAAGAGGAGAAATTTCTTAATATTTTCATCTTAAAAAGTGAGAGGCAAAAAATAAATAACCCTGTATTTCTTTGAGCGTAAAATAAATAGCATTATTTTTCACCCCCCCTTCGTGTTGTTTAAATATTATATTTTTTGGTCCCATCTGAAAGAACATTGCATAGTTGAGGAGTTTGTTAAGGGTGGGAAGTTTTTCACTACATTTCCCCAAGCGTGAAGGTAATTGTGAAGCCGTGACACGTGGCAGCACTGCTGGTGATGTTGTAGGAGGACAGTGCAACAACGGCTTATATAGCTGGTTTGTGGACTGCTAGGTTCTCTCCGTGCAGGACGTCATAGAAGGAAAGGTTGAGGGAAAGAGGAGCTTAGGAAGGAGGAGGATTCAAATATTGAATTACATGAAGGAAAGAAGAAAATCTGGGAACTGAAGGAGGAGGCAGAGGACAGGGCACATTGGCGGTCTAAGATTACCGACAAAAGTAATGGACCTGTTGTAAGATAGAACACCTAATAAATAATCCGTTTCAAAATGGTAGCCGCTCAATTTTGTTGTTGTTTAATATCTACATCTCAATTGATTTGGATGTAATATTATGCTAAGCAATCGATTTAGTATTTAGGGCATATATATGTTTGTTTTTTTGCAAAGACGAGAAGCTTAGATCCTTTTAATCCTATGGTATTTGGGAGATTCGAGGTTCTTAAAAATCTCAAAAAAGTATCTCGAATACATGAATATACGAATAGTATGAAGACCTTGACTTGAAATAACAATTTTAAGCAATGATAAAAGGAATCAGATAGAGTAATGGAGAGAGGGTGATAAAAAAAAAAAAAAAGAGGACACATTTGTTATAATATAATTAATTTACTAAAAATAGTTTTCCCTTTGTTGCTTGTGACGTAAGATACATGACAAACAACATAGCATTTGTCAGTGGCACCAAACCTCAATCAACATCTACACTAATATTATAAAGAGGAAAGATTTGCTTTTTTTTATATATTTTTTGTAATGGATGAACTCAAAAACTACTGGACCGATTTAAAAAATTCTTTCACCAGTATAAAGCTACATTATCAGCGAGTAACATAGGCTTTATTTTATTTTGAAAATTTAATTCATTCCTCATAAAAATGTCGACAATTTTACGCAAGGTATAAAAATTTGCCTAAAAATATGCTTTCTCCGCGTGCGCTGCAAAAACTATTGGTATTACATAAAAAAAACTATACATATTGAACGTTCTCACTAATGTGAACAAAAAAGTCCGCTAAACAATATATGTAATTATTATGGTTAAGTTACAATAAACGTTTTTTGTTGAAATTAGTCAACTAAAACACGGATGCAAACAAAAAGTGATTATATCTGTATGATGATATGAATCCTTATCCAAATCAACTATTTAATCAAAACCTTGATCTCCCCGTCATCGGCAGTCCAGTCTACTGCAAGAGCGTTGTGTTAGACCACGTGACCACTGAAGCGGGTGTGATGGGTAGCTAGTTTTTGAAAAATTGTATTTCAAATACTTTCATTTTCACTCAAATTGTATATTTTTTAAAGATTGGGATTTGAAAATATTCTCAATTTATTTTGACATATTGCGAGACTGGCGTCTTAGGCTACATTTATGCATGTGTTTTGTATCTCCCGGTTGTTGACGCTAATTTATCATCCGTTTTTTTAAAATGTATATTTATGCACTGTTGTCGTATCGTCAGTCGTTGAGAAGAGTTGCAGTACTGCCACCTCAGTCATTCGCTTGTGACGGAGAGGGAAAACGGGATCCCACAGGGGAGGACAGGTTGGCAAGCCTGTCACCGTCTTCCGGTTGCATAAATGTGTCCATGACCCGCCTGCTCTTTGGGAAGGATCAATTTGGGAGAAAGGGATCCAACTCCACAGCGATGCTAAAACCCCTAAAATAATATTCCATGATCCGCCACTGATCGATGCTATTTTTATTTGGAAAAGTTACCCACCTTCCCTGTGAAAACGAACAATGTGAGAGAAAGTGACCAAAATCCTCAGTTAGGAAGATCAATGGTAAAACCCGAAAGAATTGTCAACCCCCAAAATAATAGTTCGCGATCCGCCACTGACTCACTTCTTAATATTATTCGCATGGGAGATAATATCCCACCTCAATAGTAAGGAGTTTGCAAGATAAAACTTGAAAGAAATGTCAAACACCCAAAATAATATTTTATGATCCGCCACTGATCAATGCTATTCTTATGGGGGAAAAGTGACCCACCTCCCCATTTAAGAGAAACAATGTGGGTGAAAGTGATCCAACTTCACAGTGAGGAGGATCAATGCTATTCTTATGGGAGAAAGTGGGCTGAAACTGTCATTTTAACCACTACTGCTATGTCATAAGTCGGTAAACAAATCCTATCCACTGATACCTTATTCATCGCTGTAGGCCTTGTATTAGTTGAGAAAGAGGGATTTGACAACAGAAATAATATATAGGATATACGTGTCTTACATCACTTGTAGAAAAGTTGGGGAGAATATTAGCCGGTACTTACGTAGCTTTCCTCAGGAGACGCCCGCATGTACTAATCGTACATCCTTTCTTTGGGCCAGTTTCATAGTCAAATTTAGTACGCCTCAAGTGCGGCGCTACACTAAGTACAAGACGACACCTACCTGAACTCGAATGGAATGGGCCAGTTTCCTATGCGAGAACGGCCCATTCCATTCTGGTTTAGGTAGGTGTCGTCTTGTACTTAGTGTAGCGCCGGACTTGAGGCGTACTAAATTTGACTATGAAACTGGCCCTTTGTCTCAATGACATGAGGGAATGAGGATAGTGAATATGAGGATGTTGAACCAGTAGAAATACTTAAACCTATTTTTAAACTGATCAACTAATCCCTGGTAACCGTAGAGATAACTCCTTTTTCGGGAAAAAAAAAAAAATTACCCATGGTAATAGCCGGGAATCGAACCCGGGACATCTGGGTTGATAGCTTGGGGTGCTGATCACGATACCAAAGAGGCCGGTTAGGACTTGGGATGAGCAAGAAAGAATTTAGAGGAAGCTTACCTATATTTGCGTTGAGAAATATTTGGAAAAAACAATCAAGAAAAATCCACCCTGAACACACCCGCCAGGGATTCAAACACCTACCTCCCGCGTCACCGGCAAACTGGACTAGACGAGCTTGACGTTTAGTCCGTGTGAACACAGGTTTGGGTAATGTCATATTGATTTAAAATAAGTTTTTGCTAATTTTTTTAAAACAACAACTAGCTTTTGAAGTTAAATCATTGATAAGTGTGTTTACTGCTGTCAAAAACATTCATCGAGCCAGTTCAAAACATCAGTCTAGTTCTACGAAACTCAATCATTTTTATGAAAATTCTAAAAGAGCACTGCTTCACTTTTAATTATGTCCCACACATTTGCATTAATTGGTCCTGTATTCACACCGATGAGTTGAAAAAACTGTAGATGGTTCTAATAGGTTATTTACTGGTATGAGAGCGTTAGCGCATTGTCTATTTTACACAGTTTGTATTTATTTATATATAAAAAACAAAGTAAAAAATCCCATCCCCTTGACTAAGTTATTAGAGAGTTCAAACACAAGATAGGTAGACCATGATTCGATTCCGTATAGTAATTACATCAGTGAACACGTAGGTTAAGAGTCAAGATAATCTAATATGAGTTTCTGGTTTGGGTTAAATTACCTACATGGTGTATCGTGAGTTCCTTTTTCAAAATGGTTTTCCACTCTCCCTTCCACGAAAATTATGGTATATTTCCTCAAAATTTGACCCTCTTTATCCCTAATACATTAACGTGTTTAGTACTAATGCGTATAACACAAACAGAAAAGTTTTTATCCTAATTGATTTAGGGGTGATGTAAATGTTGGTGTTAGAATCCTGGCTGGGTGCACTTGTGACCATTTTTACTAAAGGGTTTTTCACTAAACCTCCACGAAAAAGAGGATACATTTTCTTAAAATATTACCTTTATCATCCCTACCCCGTTAGTGTGACTAAAGTTGTACATCCCGAACGGGTGGGAAACAAATAACGCTCCATCTTACTTTGGTATTTATTTTTTATTTCTGGTCCGGTCTATAAATATTATTGGCTTATGGCAAAACATTGAGCTTTAAAATATTTTTTTAAAATCAAACTTCTTTATGGGATACTTAGTTTATCTTCCCGAGTAATGCGATGTAATCTTTCGCTTGCCTTTTAAAATTGTCTTATTGGCTACTAGGTATAAGGGCAGACTTTTACTGTAAGACAGGTGGTGTAAAGGAAATAGGCAAAGAGTTTAGAAAACACTGTGTACTGAAGTTTTATACCCCCTTCCCCCGCCATTCTGTCCAACTTTGCGTGGCATACAATAATAAAAAAAGAAAGCCATGGTTTGAAAGGAAATGAGAAACCTAGGGTAAAAGACGCCGCAGGAGTCAATTTGAGCCGTAGAAAGTTATTGGCTAAAAGAAGGATGGGTTTAGGGCTCTTGGATAAGGGGGATGGAGGGTGTCCTAAACTTCACACGCAGGAGAGAGAGAAAGGAAAAATAATATTGTTCATATTTTCTTTTTATATACTTTTTTTTTTGCCAAAACGAAAGTGCGAGGTTTTCGGGGGCGGATGTCTTAAGAGTAGGCGAGAAAGAGAGGTTGTAGAGTGGGGTGGAGATAAACTAAAGGGGTGTCTTGGGAGTATCCAATATCTCGCAATATCACACATTGAGACTTGAGAGTCATATAGCCCAAATTAATCCCGAGGGTGCGGGGGTAAAAAAAAGAAAAGAAAAAAGAAGAAGAATAAACGTTATAGAGGTAGTATTTCTTTCAAGGGTTAGGGGGTTTGAGGATAGGGGTTGACAGAGGGGTGAGGTAGAAGGCGCGTGTGCAGGAGAGAAATAAAGTAAAAATAAATGTTATAGAAGAAGAGCTTCTGTCCTGGAAATTGTGAGTCCATACGATGTTTGTTTGTGAACTTGATCATAAAAGGAGAATAGTAATCTGAGAGGATGCGGAGAGGAAGGTAAGTTTCAAGATTGTGATAGGCTGTGTCGCAGGGGGTGCTTTGTTCATTTAGTTCGTGAGACAAATAATAAGAACTATAAGAAGCGTGGAGGGAAAAATTTACATAGTTAATATATATATAATATATATATGCAGGGAACGATGGACCAGCTGGGGGAGACAGGGAGAAGATATAACACGTAGATCAACACTGAGAAGCCAAAAGTGATGGGAATTTCAAAAAATGAAGATCCACTGAAAATAAAAATTGGAAACCAGGAGTTGGAAACATTGAGCAGTTCATCTATCTGGGAAGTCTGCTAATAGCAAATAATGCCTACAGCACCAAAGAGATTAGGTCTAGGATCGCCATGACCAAGGAAGGTTTCAACAAGAAGAGGCTACTGCTGACCACCAAGTTGAGTTTGGAACTGGGGAAGTAACTGATGAATTGCTTAATTTAGAGCATCGCGCGGCATAGACCAGAGACCCAGAGGGAGATGGAAAATAAATACTTTGAGAGCTTTAAAGCAAACTAGATTTGACACATCCTTAGGAGGAACTTCCCCTGCACGGCGTCATGGAAGGGAAAGTTAAGGGAAATAGGTTCTTAGTAAGAAGGAGAATTCAAATATTGGATGATTTGAAGGAAAGAAGAAAATTCTGGGAGCTGAAGGAGGAGGTAGAAAATTGGCGGTCTAAGTTCACTGACAAAATGAATTGACCTGTCGTGAGACAAAACACGTAACAATAATAATATTAATAATATATTAAATAAGAAATTGATTGAATCCTATATTTATCGAATCCGAACTCTAAATTTTCTTTCAATCTCGAATCATAAAAAAAAAGCACAATTTTAAAATTATTTTAGCTCAACGTCTTACTACTTGTTTGAGTTATACGCTTACGTACTAATTACGCAATTTATTTATTCAGCGTATGGCATACATCTGTAGAACCTTGATACAATAAATTATTTACAAGATAAAATATTTGGTCATAGTATGGTACAAGCATAAACGGCAGATTAACAATATTATTAGAGATCGTAGAGATATTAACACAATGGATAACGTCACAGTTGGACGTCCAACAAACGCAGCCAGTTGATGGTTGCGGGAGTGACATCAATAAAGTCGTTCTTGGTTCCTTCAAACTGTCTGATTGGACAGTCATGTATGATGTGTGATACAATGACTGTTCCAAAGCTCCGCACTCACATTGGTAGTTGTCAGCCATTCCCCATTTATGTAGCTCTACTTTAATTCTAACGTGGCCAGTTCTCATTCTGTTTAGGTGCTCGTAATGTACTTGGTAGGTTCATGCCTGGAAGTGGGTTTGTAGAATCTAGTTTAGCTGATGATTCCTGTGTTAGACTTCTGTGTTGGGGGTCCAAGGTTCAATCCTCGGTCCCGGCACAGATTTATCTGATTACCAAACCCTTCCTTCACCCCTGACAAGACGTATTATTCACAACTTGTGAATGTGGGGAATGCCAGGCCTCCACCGTGGTTCGGATCCCACGTTAAACTGTAGGTCCTCCATTTAATCTCACAATCACCCTACCATTACACATTAGCGTAAGTGCGTATATCCCGAACGGGTAGTAAGACGTGATACTGATAGTAATAATAATAATAGATTCCTGTTCATAGATTTCTACATTCTTCTTTAAAGTAAAATGCCTCTGCCGGGTTTTGGTTAATATTATCCTTTTTTTTTTGTTCTAGATTTTAAGCTGTGCGTGGAGGTTGTTCAGGGTATCATGGATTGGTATTTTTTTTTTTGAAAATGATGGACTCTTTAGTTTTCTCCCATTCGCGTATCGTTGCTTGTTACCGTCGGAGATCAGGAGGTGGGTGCTATGTTGGCGAGTATTGGTGTTGATTTGAGTGTTCCAGACACTATCCTCATTGCTTCGTTCAGATAGACATCAACTTTATTGGCGTGGTTATTTCTACTCTACTATATATCTTTCATTTTGTTAACTATCAGTTATGTTCATACATATTGTGCATTTATATACTATACATACTGTATATTTATATACGTCTTGTACTGTATAAATATGTGACTGATAGTTAACAAAATTAAAGAAATTCTGAAGTAATTATTTTACATATAATAATATAATAATGAACTAAGAAACCGGAGATTAATTTTATAATAGGATTTAGTCACGAATTTTTTTTGTTGAGAAAAATACAAATATATCTGCGATCAAAATTGATAAAATTTTACTATTTTTTTGTTATTTTATATATATTGATGATGTATGTCAAAAGTGACATCTGCAGGTCACATGATCTGACGTAGGCATACGTAAAAGTAGATATAGTAACTTTTGTAACTACTGGATAAGGTTCTTCCTACAAACATTTTACTGTCTATTATGATTTTGGTAGGAAGAACAGTAGAAGTTAGTTACTAAAGTTACCAAAACAATTTTAATAAATTAATACATAAAGTTATATGACATGCAGACGTCACTTTTCATAATTATTATCAATACCCTTAGATTAGCACAGATAACATAGTACACTTTTATCATTATTGACTGCAAACAATCATGTATGAATTTTCTCTACTGTTCTTCCATCAAAGATCACGCTATAGTTAACAGCTCAAAACAGAACACAAAGAAACAGCTTGACAAGTTGACAAAGTACATGGAAAATCTCTTTCTTATATCCACAAGCTAACACTAAAACAATCTGTTGTGTATCCAAAAAGAGACCAGAAATCATGCTTTAAAAATCTCTTCTGTTCTGTGTTGTTGAGTTATGATCCAAACCCTTCCCCCACCTTCTTGCCCCAAAGGTTGTCACACAATAAGACACCCACAGGGCCCTCCTACGATGACTTGAAGGTGTTAGCGTGCCCGGAAGTTCTAAATCTCCGAGGCCCTTCAACAATCCCCCTCCTCCACCCCCATTGCCTCCTGAAACTGTTTTCCTCACCTTCCTCTAGATTTATCACCCCATAACGCACCTCCTTCCCCAAGAAAGATAGCCTCCTAACGCCACTGGTGTTGTTACTAGTGTTGCTACTGTTTGCTACCCTTAATTGGGATATTTATTTACTTAGCTACACGCAACACCTATAAATCTAAGAGGGAGGTTGAAAGCTAGTCCGTTGAATTATTATGCTTTCTCGGGGTTGAAGAAAAGCTGCTTCATCAAAAAGGTAGAATTTTGTTTTGTTTTAAATTATTTGCTTTACATTTGTTTTTGTATGTCCAAGCAATTGTATTGTATTTAATTGATAGCGCAAATCAATTACACAAAAAAGCGAGTTGTATTTACATCTATAAAATAATTTATTCAGGTCCGTCAGTATACAAACTTTAGGGGGGGAGGGTAGGGATTGCGAGTTAAGGGCATTATTTTTCAAATTTTTATATTAAAACATTTTTTGGTCAAAAGAAATCTAATATTTTTCCGGTAGAAATAGAGAGTTTAATTTTCTTCACACGGTGATATCAACAGTTGTTGAATATCTGTCAAGGATGAACTGGAATTTATTGACAACTTTTTATCTTCATTTAAAAAGTTTCTCATCTAATTCCACCGTGCTCATTACATATATTCAACAACTGTTGATATCACCGTGTGTAGAAAATTAAACTCTAGCTTTCTACTGGGAAAATCTATTATTTATATTAGCTATATATATTTTTTTTCTATAAAAACTGCAAAAACACTGGCCTATTATTTCGCATCCCCTTCCATCCCACCTTCCAAAAGTTGAAATTCTCAAACCGCTATATTTCTTATGATAATGGCGGCTCTGACGTTTCACAACCTTAAAAATAATTCTCAGATAAATTATAGACTTTTTTATGTAGATATCCTGACCAAAAATAACTCAATTTATTTAAGGAAGGCTAACTCCAGTCTCCCTATTCCTTTCCTCGTTGTCGCAGAACTGCGTTAATTTGCATAAAACGTAGTCTAGACGAGAACATTGTAATTTAAACATATATTTTGTAATTTATCCCATACAAGATGTAAGATTGCTTTTTTTGTATGTAACTCTCTGCTGGCATCTTTCAACTTCATTTTGGGTGTATACCATATTAGAAAAAACAACTATCTAAATTTTGCTAAACATCTTAAATGTTTGAAATTAGTCTAAACGTTACAAAAGATGGTCACCTTAAATATGAGGTAATTAATTAACCGATTTATATAGTTTGGAAGATTCGAGAAGATAATACCGGGAATTGCGCAGGAATTCTTTTAGGGTGGATATTGAAAACCATTTTGTGGACGAAATAAGAATACAGACGATCGTATTGTTGAGTTGGATAGTTTGTTGGATATATACATGGTTTAATTAGTCATATTGTTTTATAACATTAAATATTATTTTATTCTAGTGACTAAATACAAATTTTATAAAATTCTCTAAGGTACTATGGAAGTGTTTTTTTATGGCAAAACATTTTTTGGCCAAAAATAAAATATTGCTCCAGTACAAACGTAGAATTTAATTTTCTTCACATGGTGACCTAAACATTTCTTGAATATCTGTAATTATTGGCAATTTTTTTCTTTATTTAAAGTTTCTAATCTAATTCTGCTATTATCATGACATATATTCAACAATTGTTGATATCACCGTGAGAAGAAAATTAAACTCTATGTTTATACTGGAGCAATATTTTATTTATTTTAGCACAAAAAAATGCCATAAAAACTTCCAAAATACTGGCCTTTTATCGCGTCCCCTTCCATCCTAAAAAATGTATATATTTTTTAAATTTTGCAAATGAAAACTTGTCAAGAAGCAATGTTTTCGATCCGCGTAGTATAAAACGCTACGTAACTCATCCCTTAGTTTGTGGCGGTGGTTTATTAGATTGGTGGCCCAGTATGAATATATATTAAAAGTTTATGATAATTATTGTTCTCAACTCCAGCAGTGCCCGTAGCCTCATTATGCTCCAGTTTTCAGGAAGCCTGCCAACAAAACTGACACCAAGAGCCAAAAATCCCTTTTTTGTGTGTGTCGAAAAAAAAGGGGGGGGTTGGTTGTCGAGGAAGAGGAAGGGGTTAAAGAAGAGAGAAAAGTGGACGATGCAAATAGTTAAAAGTGCGATGGACTAAAAAAAAAATCAACCCCATCCGTTCTAGCTTATATTCTTTTTTTTTTCGATAATGCCAATTAAAGCGTTTTCTTTTCTTTGTTTTTCAGACTTCGAATTTTATACAATACGGTCTAGGATATAATTAATTATCTTAAGTAAAAGCAAATTTGATTAGATCAATATGATTTTTTTTCGGTAATTCTATCCATCATCACCCGCTTCAGTGGCGTAATGGTCTGAGACGTCACTTTAGTTTTAGACTGGCCTGCTGATAAAGAGGTCAAGGTTAGATTCCCGGTCGGTTCTGCTAAGGGTGGTTTTTTCTAAATAGTTTACCACTCTTCTTCCACGCAAATATGGGTAAATTATCTCTAGAATTTTTGCTTCCTCATCCCTACCCCATTAGAGTAATTTATCATACATACGTGTAATCTAAACCGGAAGCAAGACGCGGTGAAAGGAACATACACATTTCAATTACGAATCCAAACCAAATATTAACCAGCATCCTTATCCCCTCAGCGATTGAACCAAGGTGAGATAGCAATACCTCTGTACAGTTAATAATAATCAATATGCGATACAACAGATTGTTGTATATAGGTAGCTCGCGAAACAATTGAAAGACGCTCCCATACTTAATTAGCTTGGCGACTCCTGATCTCAGAACAGGGGTCTCCAAACTACGGTCCTTGGAATAAGTTTGTCCGGCCTGCTAGCACTTTGGTGAAACATAAACAAAACATGAAAAAACCATTTCAATGACAAATGCCTAAATTATGGTGCTTCTGTATGCGATACACAAAATACCTTCATATGTACATACATGCATAAACACACACTTATACATACATTCCTAGATACATACATGCATACATTACATACATACATACATTACATACATACATACATACATACATACATACATACATACATACATACATACATACATACAAACATACATACATACATACATACATTACATACATACATACATTACATACATACATACATACATACATACACACATACATACATACACGTACAATGTGTTCCACTGTATCTTATTGGAAAAAATATACTATTTTATCAATTGTTGTGTTTATTTATCTAACTTGTTTGTTCCCCATTCTCCCCTTGAGTAAATAAATATACATATATATATATTTAAACATAGTTAAAAGCTGTATATAAATCTTTTTTTTATCCCGCCTAGCTGTTTCAATATCCTAATGTGGCCCTCCACTCAATAAGTTATGGAGACTCGTGTTTTGGAACAGGCAGCCAAAGAAGAAGGATAACAAGGGCTGTTAATTGAAATTTGTTGTTCCGGGAACTCTAAGAAACCATCAAACAGTTTTGGATTTAACAACAAATGACTCGTATTTTCAGAAATATTTGTTTTCCTGAAATTAAATTTCTCAGAATTGAAATACGTTCAAGCATAAAAGCATTGATTATATAATATACTTACTTTATATTTCTAATTTTAATTTATACTTAAATATTTCCTCTACCATTGTTTCTGAACTTTATACATTGACTTAATATATAAAAATAAAATTACTTTTATGAACATTGGAGAAGGGGGGCGCGAAGAAGTGTAAATATGCCAACATTATTATAATAAATATATTAAATTACAACAAAGAATCCCCAAGAATAAATGGATATCCTAATTAAATATTACAGTAAATCTAAAACTCAACTAAAACACAATTTTCAAATGTAGTATTTGACATGAAGTTTCTAAATACACACACAAAAAAACGTTCTAGCAAATAACTGATAAACTAACATTGCCTGGGTCTACTTCGGTGACCCACGGTCTAAGACGTCACGGTCGCAATAGACTAGACTGCCAATGATAGGAAGATTGGGGTTTGATTCCCGGTTGAGTATACTGAGGTATTTTTTACTAACTTGTTTTCCTTTCTTTCTCCATGCACATTCAGGTACACTTCCTCGAATTCAACATCCCCAACTAGTTAGTGTAATTAGTGCAAATACTTATAACCTGAACAGGTAGTAAGATGGGGTGCTAAATATATATATATATATATATATATACATCTTCTACTTTTATCTTAGTCTGGATAGATATCTGTGATGGCTGCTTGTTGGTTGAGCCCACTTAATATTATATTTTTCTTGATAGTATTTACTTACGAAAACATTTAATTTTGGTCTAATTTTTCCACCGGCTTTACTAAATACTTCTTATGAGTTACATTTTTTTTTTCATATTGGTAATTGTTTTTAGTCCGGAATATTGCTTATATGTTGCGTTTTCGACATTACAAATTAAAGTATATATTATATATGTATGTATATTTTTTAATTTGTAATGTCGAAAACATGCCATATAAGCAATATGCCGGACTAAATACAATTATATATGTATATATATATATACTTTTTGGGGAAAATTTTGTTTACTGGTAATTTACTGATTATTAAATATTTAATTTTAGTTTTATTTCCATCCTTGCAGAATAGAGATATCAGGTCAATGACTAACCTAACCTAACCTAACCTACCAACATTCCTTCATAGTAGTAGTGCTGAAACAGGACCGATCAAAAAATAAACGTCATGTACGTCCTATTAATGGCCTACACTTGCTAGAATCGAGCCAGCCGACGGGACGCTAACACCCACGTTATTTATTTTTGAAAGGGTGCTACCAACACCGTCGCAAACAACACTCTTCCATTTGGGAGGGGGTGGCTGGGTGTTGGGAAGTATGAAAGAACAATAATCTTCCTGACACGTCTTGTCTCTCACCCCTTTCCTTTCAGGGTGGGGAAACCCCCCGTGGTTATTCCCAGAGCCTTTCCCTGGTTTTTATTTCGATGTCCTGAATATCTGTTAATGCGTCGAGGGGTAGCTCGCGGACGTCAAGGAACCACTCTCGGTTACGTCACGTCTTCTCGACGTCCTCGTTCCCTCTTGCCTTGAATTATTCATCGCTGACTGATGCCCGGCGGGTTGCATATTTCTCTAAAGGCGGTCCTTGAGTTTCGGAGGCCGGTAGCGCTTTTCCAAATAAGCGTCATTCTTCACCCTATTATTAATATATTATTACTACTATCACCATTTATCCTAATTTGTACGATTATGCACTAATATGCTTCTAGCTTTTTAAATCATTTACGTGTCTTAGTGATCTTCCAGACTATCAGCCTTTAACGCAAAAATTAACAATAGTTAGTACAATCCTTTCATAAAATGTGAGTACATTTACTATAAATTTGATCTTCCTCATCCCTACCACATTTAGCTTAACGTAACTCTATCTCTTCGCAAATGTGGCTACGCTTCCTCTAGATTCTACCTTACTCATCACTACCCTATTGTTCGGAAATATGTGGATATCCTAGATGTTGGTAGTAAGACGTGGTGCACATGCGGATAGCTTGGATGGGTAGTAAGGCACAGTGCACAAATAAAAATCAATATTTTGAATCAATATGCAACATACAGAAGATAATATCCTACTAATTAACAATTTGTTAGAAGGTTAATTTCCTCACTGGCAGACCTTTATGCGAGATGTGGAAACTATGATAATTGGGTACTTGAAATTTTAAAGTATGTTTAAATAGGGAAGTCAAAATATCGTACCATTAGTTGAAAATAAAAATATAGCCATGGCTATCCTCGTACAAAGCTGCTTTCTCTAGAACGCGACCAAAACGTATTCTCGTTGCGATCTTAACGGCGCAAATGGGTGTGCGGCAGATTAAATTAAAATTAAGATTTGGAAAATTTTGCAAGTTTAAATATAATTGCGCGATACCATAATCCCGGAGAACCTTAATTGCCTCTGTAACTTAAGTACTGCACCCAAAAACACAGCCACCTTTTTGGGGCATAGAACCGTTATGGCCACCAATTAAAATTAAGTACCACATTTCTCTGGTGCCTCCAATCTGTGTTTCCTTTAATTGGGCCTTGGGTTTTAATGCAAGTCACGTGTACTGTAATACTGCTTCGCAGTTCACTTAATACCAATAATAATTATTCATATACACATACATATAATAGTCTGTACATCAAATATGGACATAATGTATCAATTTTAAAATCACTTTAAAAAATTGCTTTAAAAAATTGTTAAAAAAATATAATCTAATACTTTTCACATCACAACAAATAAATAGGGTAAAATAATAAAGTTACGTTATTGTGGCTATCTTATTTATGTGTTTATACATAATTATAGCTGATGTGGTAGAATATTCAATTCAATTTAAAGTGATACAATGCACAGACTCAATTCTTAATCCTGGCTGGTTGTATTAAGGCTGATTATTCCCCCNCCCCCCCCCCCATCCCCCAATGAGCTGTTTTTCACTAAGCGAATGTTGGTTCAGTCTTTCTCTTAACTATCACTTCATACGGCATTAGTTTAAGTCGTTAGTAATCATTTTATTCGCGTCTTCAATTAGAGATTCCCAAAGTACACCATTAGTATTTGTTTTTTACCCGCGTCTCACTGCTCATGCATACATATAACGATATTAAGAGTGGAATTAGGAAAATAGTACATTAGGGAAATGCATGTTACTACCCGGTCATTAAGATGTTGGCGTCTCGCCTGCTATCAAGAAATTTAAAACTCAGAATATACAAAGCCATAATTTCACCGCTTGTTCTCTATGGGTGTGAAAACTGGTCTCTTACCTTGCATGACGAACATTTTTTGCAGGGTGTTCTAAAACAAGGTGCTTAGGAAGATATCTGGTCCGTATTTGCGTGGAAGGAGAGTGTAAAACCATCATTAACCCCCTCCCCTCCAGTACACCCAACCAGGATTCAAACCTCGAACTTCTCGTCATGAGCAGGCCAGTATATTGTGAGAGTGACGCCTTGCAGAGAAGGCCAATCCACGATACGCGAAGGAATTTTAAGTGGCACTCCGTCACCGTAGATAAATACATATATAATAATAAATAACTATTACATTGGCAAACAAATAAATCTTCACCTGCTTCGGTGGCCACATGGTCTAAAGAGTCACTCTCGTGCTAGACTAGTAGGCCTATGCCGATGACAGGGAGATTGGGGTTCGAATCCCGATCGGGAATATTAAGGGTGGTTTTCCACTCTCCCTCCACGCAAATGTAAGTACACTTCCGCTTCATTGTGGTGTCCGTTGGCTGTTGCAGGGAAAAGGGCTTGAGAGATTTAGGGTAGTTTACTAATGTTCATAAGTTTTTGTGATAACACGGGGAACTAACTGATGAGTCAACCCTTTTAACAATCTTTTTCCAAACCTATTCATCTAGGTATCTGGGTCATAATCTTTCGCAGAATGAGTTCTTCCAACTTACTTAGATGCAAAACAACAACTTTACAATATCTAATAAAAAACAACAACACCTTATTTCAGCTCTGTAAAACTCTTTTGAAACCAGGCTTACAAACTTCCAGGATGAAAAGAAAAATCATTAACTTTCCACAAAAACTTTTTAAATTTCTATGGAGGAAATTGTTCTCCACCCTTCTGATGTATAAATTTAAAATCTTTATCTTAAGAACAACGCTGTAATTCACCTCAAGTACAAGGCAGTATACCCTGTTTGTGGTAGTAAGGGATGTCTGAAAGGTCTTTTCAGTGTCATAAGTTTAATCTAGTAGGATTTTGGTAGTAGAAAGAAACTTCCAGACATTTTCAATCACGAACGTGGTCAAAAACAAGGACCGTTCGGTTCTCAGTGATAAGCATCTATTAAACCTGATTCTTCTCGCTTCTTCCCCGACAAATACAACCATTGATGAATCCATGAAGCTTAGAGAGATTCAGAAACCTCACTAAAAGCCGAAATGCTTATTTTTTTTATTGTTAAAAATTGTTGTGATTTCTAATAATGTTTAGTTGTCTTATTAATACTGACATACTCTTATTAATTATCATTAATAAAACAATCAAAACATTATCATGGTGTGAGAACGGTGTAGCTATGGATTATTTTTTGAATGTTTATTCTTGAAATATTTAATTATCTCTTCTAATTTACAGGATTTTGCTTTTTTTTTCTAACGTCAAACAAACAAACAAACAAACAAAAATAATCTAAAACCTCTAATTCAATTAGAGATCAATTATCTATTACACTATAAATTTTTATTAAACAGGCCAAATAATTTTTGGAAATATAGCAGTAGTACTAAAAAAGGTTAGGTTAGGTTTAGGATTTTGGGGTGGAGTAGCACGCCCAAGATTCTTAGCGCAAAAATAATGGAACGCTAGAAAGATCATGCGGCTACGGAAACGGGTAGGTAATAACATTTTAGAAAACATAATAGAAAATGGTTTAAAGCAAGGAATGGTTATAATAAAGGTTGAGACTTAGATACATTGATAAAAAGAAGAAGATAAAAATTAATTTAGAAACTAAGCAGTTAATAGAGCGGTAGATGTATTAAGAAAAATTTATAATTAAATATAATTTTGGTGAAGAAACATAGTGTAACGATATGGACATTTATATAAAATTAAAATGTATCATCAACTAAAAATATATCAAAAGAGTTTATGAAAAGTTTAAAACACAAGTTGACACGTTAAACTATTATGAATACAAAAAATAATATACAATATAGTGTACGAACAATGTAGAAATGTTGATAAATAAAAGAATAAAAATTTGGTTAACATCTGTCAAACTGCCGAACAATTTAAATTAAATGGTTATGTAATATAGAATAATATAAGCCTTATCTCTTTATTCGTCCCATTATTCCTTTTTGATATCCAGCGCTGGAAAGAGGCTGGATTACTTCATTCCGACATGTTTCGGTACTATGGTACCATAATCATGAATATTATGTCGTTGTGAAAAACACGATGTGTTGTTACGACTGCTAGATGTCAACCTAAGGTTTAAGACTTATATATTATTATTATTAGCACCGCGTCTTACTACCCGTTCGGGTTATACGCACTTACGCTAATGTGTAATGGTAGGGTGATTGTGAGATGAAATGGGAGGACCTACAGTTTAACGTGGAATCCGAACCACGGTGGAGGCCTGGCATTCCTCACATTCACAAGATGTCTTGTCAGAGGTGATGGAAGGGTTTGGTAATCAGATAAATCTGTGCCGGGACCGAGAATTGAACCCCGGCCGCTAGCACAGAAGTCTGACACCTTACCCCTAGACCGCCAGGTCACCTTAAGACTTATATAAATTGATCAAAAGGTAATCAGCGGGTAAGTTGACTAGTACTGAGTTCAGGGCAGAAACTACCCCCGTGTGTACGTTAGGGTGGAAGGTTGGGGGCACAATATTTTAGACGCGAGCCCCCACAGATAGCCAATAGTGGCGTCAGAGCGTATGAAAATAAAATATAAATAACGAATACATTTTTCTGCCTCTTCGTCGTAAATATCTTTTCCATTCATATCTTCGTCCGAAGCCACAGTCTCTCCTACACCCTTCTTTGTGAGTTATAATCCTCCATCTTTTTCAAACACGCATTCCTCTTGTTCAGCTTTCAGTTTGTAATCTTATTGAGGGTAAGAAGTTGGGCGGGAGGGTAGGACGAGAGAAACATTCTTTAGAAAGAGAAATATCAGAGAGATGTTTCAAAAGGGAGTAGAAATATCAAATAAGAGAACAGAATATAAGCTTAGGAAAAGATAATCTCCCTCAAGCTTCGCAAACGACTTTCATTCTTTCATCAAAACGCTTTTGTGTGGTTAAGCTAAAATATAGGCTACCCTTTCCTGATCGCTTGGCTTGGACATTCTCAAGGTTAAAGACGAGCACGAATTTATAATTAAACTATGGGGGTTAAGGTGGCTAGTGTAATGGATGCGAGTTAAAAGGAGTGTTTTTGCACTTTTTATAGAAGAGCATTTTATTGGCCAAAATAAATAACATATTGATCCATAGAGTTTTCGCTACCCCGTCCCTACCCCGTGGGCAATTTTTCAGGATGACCTTTTGCAGGGAGGGATGGGAGCGTTGGAAATAGTCAAACTTATTTAGAGTTTCGATTAGTTTTATTGTAAACTACAGTACATGGTGTGATGTTGTCAACTATATTTGATTAAGTTTAAAAAGAGTCTTCAAACCAAGCTATTTACAATAACAAACGGTGACCTGGCGGTCTAGGGGTAAGGTGTCAGACTTCTATGCTGGCGGCCGGGGTTCAATCCTCGGTCCCGGCAAAGATTTATCTGATTACCAAACCCTTCCTTCACCTCTGACAAGACATCTTGTGAATGTGAGGAATGCCAGGCCTCCACCGTGGTTCGGATTCCACGTTAAACTGTAGGTCCTCCATTTTATCTCACATTCACCCTACCATTACACATTAGCGTAAGTGCGTATAACCCGGACGGGTAGTAAGACGCGGTGCTAATAATAATACAATAACAAACAGTCCTCCTGTATGTTTACATTGGTGAACTAACTCTACCTCAAACTAAGGACAAGACTCTCTAGTCCTGCCATTACGCCCTCCCAACTGTTATTGTTATAGTTTCAATCCTTCTTATAGTTTAAAAGTGTGTCTTTATGTCAATGTTTTTGCTTAGTTCCAAAACAGTGATGTGTAAACTATCCACATATTGAGCTGAGAGTAATAATATGTTTGTTATATTGTTTAAGAACTGTTTGCCTTTGACTGATGACTCAGGCTTACAACACAAATAAGGAGCACATGTTTGTTAGGTAACATTAATATTGCCTAAATGCTACTAAACACTGACAGAGTTTAATTTTCTTCTCATGGTGATATAAACAGTTGTATATCTTTCATGAGCATAGCGGTATTTGATGAGAAACATTTTAAATGAAGAGAAAAAGTTGTCAGTAAATTCCAGGACACTCTTGATAGATATTAAAAAACTTTTAATATCACTATGTGGGGAAAATTAAACTTTCTGTTTCAACTAGAGAACTTTTTTATTTATTTTGGTAAAAGGTCGTCGGGAATCGGCTAGTTTCACCTTTTAATACATTTTTTGAAAAACAAAAACTAAAGCTTAAAATATAGGCCCTACATTTTTCACTACTACGAAGGCCTTCATTTTGAAATTAATTATATTTTGAAATAACTAAACACTTTTTAATATATCGGGGTTCTTAGAGTTCTACAACGCGTCTCAGCGTTTCACAAGGGGCCCCTTTAAATGGTGTGATGCACTGGTGACCTGGCGGTCTAGGGGTAAGGTAACTGACTTCTGTGCTGGGGTCCGGGGTTCAATCCTCGGTCCCGGCACAGATTTATCTGATTGCCAAGCCTTTCCTTCACCTCTGACAAGACGTGGGTTAATCACAACTTGTGAATGTGGAGAATGCCAGGCCTCCACCGTGGTTCGGATCCCACATTAAACTGTAGGTCCTCCATTTAATCTCACAATCACCCTACCATTACACATTAGCGTAAGTGTGTATAACGCGAACAGGTAGTAAGACGCGGTGCTAATAATAATAATAATAATAATATTATTAATAATAGGCTGATGTATAAATGCAAACAAGGCCACACCTCATTACTCGTAAAGTTACTGGTCAGGAAAATGGCTGGGCTGCAACCAACATATAATGAGAGTATGTTTCTAGACGACCGCTAATATACAACTCAATAATAATATAATTATCTTAATATTTCATTTAATTTGATAAAAGTGAATTTTAATTAAATGTAGTATTTGTTGACATTTAGGGAGATTGGGTGAGGTTGGGGAGGAATTCAGATTCCCAGGAATTACCTCCCCTTCAAATTAGACTATGTGCCTCGTTAAAGATATCACGTTTGTTATAATTGACTGATTAAATTGTGACAAGAGGGTGGATGTGTGCGGCTTTCATTGACTCGCCGCAATTACCGACTCACCACACCAATCAGCTCGCCACACTTGTCTATATTAGAAATCCCATCAACTTGCCAAACTCCACTTTTAGAGGAAAATAGTGGCATTGCAGTAACACAAATGAAAACGTGACATATTTATAAATAAGTAAACATTTCTTGTAGCACCTCGTACAGGGACGTTATGTTTCGTTATTGGTCCATATTTCAGGTGGAAAACTCACATCCTCAACATTATTGTCGAATACATAGTTTGAAAACTCTAATAGGTCCTTATTGTGTGCTAGGCTAGACTAGGCCAGGTTAGGTTAGGTTAGGTTATGTTAGGTTAGTTCCACAATAATCGCGGTAAATCTTTGCAATGGCACAACGCGCGGGGATGCCATGACCTTGGGGTACGGGAGACGGTAGATGGGTTGATAGATAAACAATGGGATGTAAACAATAGACTTGTGACGAGATGATAGATAAACAGTGGGATGTAAACCATATACTTGTGACGAGATGATAGATAAACAATGGGATGTAAACAATAGACTTGTGGCGAGTTGATAGATAAACAATGGGATGTAAACAATAGACTTGTGACGATATGATAGATAAACAGTGGGATGTAAACAATAAACCTGTGATGAGTTGAAAGATAAACAGTGGGATGTAAACAATAGACCTGTGGCGAGTTGAAAGATAAACAGAGAGATGTAAACAATATACCTGTGGCTAGTTGATGGATAAACAGTGGGATGTAAACAATATACCTGTGGCGAGTTGAAAGATAAACAGTGGGATGTAAACAATAAACCTGTGGCTAGTTGAAAGATAAACAGTGGGATGTAAACAATAAACCTGTGGTGAGTTGAAAGATAAACAGTGGGATGTAAACAATAGACTTGTGGTGAGTTGAAAGATAAACAGTGAGATGTAAACAATATACCTGTGGCGAGTTGAAAGATAAACAGAGAGATGTAAACAATATACCTGTGGCGAGTTGAAAGATAAACAGAGAGATGTAAACAATATACCTGTGGCGAGTTGATAGCTAAAGAGTGGGATGTAAACAATATACCTGTGGTGAGTTGATAGATAAACAGTGAGATGTAAACAATAGACCTGTGGCTAGTTGAAAGATAAACAGTGGGATGTAAACAATAAACCTGTGACTAGTTGAAAGATAAACAGTGGGATGTAATCAATATACCTGCGGAGAGTGTAGCATACCTGGATGTGGGGTATTCACATAACCTAACTTGTTTTTTTTATAAGCTTACAATATTATTATATGTCAAGGAAAATAAATTATTAGCCATGTTGGGACAGAGAAATAAATCTCCTTGTGTACAGTACAGCGTAGATAAGATAGTTTCATCACTGACCCTTCCTGACGCAACAAAATTGTATCCATGTCTGTGATGTCATATTACTGGCGGAGGAAAATATGCCTTATGAAATAACAGTCATTTTTTGCAATTTGCATGTAGTAAGTAAGTTTCGAACACTTGTAGATATGATATAAAGTGGGAGTTTAGATATGTTTAATTTACATTCACTCTTAATTCGCCTCTTGCTGCCCCCTAACAAAGGAATTGGAAAACAAACTACATCTCTGAGAGACTCTGGTTCGATCCAAGATCGTGCAAAAAATAAAATAAAAGAGTACATCATTATGGGTTTGCCTTGTTATTAATAGACTCAATGTGGACTATGCTATAATGAGTTAATCTAGTTTTTGTGTTAAGTTTTGATATAACTCATAGTTTAAATACCTTAATTAATGTATATTTTATAGAAAGATAATTATTCCTAACACTTGAAATTTGTTAGCTTTTTTTACATATAAAAAATTAAAACGAAAATTAACTTTTTGACAGCTGAGCGCTCTCTTTTTTATGTTTATGACGAAGGAAAAGTCTTGAAAAATATGTTACCCCAACGATGCCATTAAGTCCTCTTTTTTTTGTTGCTAACATGAATAATTAATAATAAAATTTGTGGGGAAGGAGGAGGGGAAATGCCGCAAAGGCCAAAGCATTTTTTTTCAAAAGGCAATTTTATATAGTGTCAAATAAAAAATGGGAAATCTGGATCTCTAATTTATAATATTTTCGTTAGATTTGATCATAGATTATATGTTTCAAACCACAAACGTTAGATCTGATTTAGTAGAAATTGGTCCCTGTTTATGATACATTCCATCGATCAATTGTTGAGTTTCACAAAGCTCAACAAGCCTTTAACATTTTCATTTGCTGAACAACTTAGCTAATAATTTAAATTATAAGTTTAACATATCCTTTATTTAAAGATTATACATACAAATATACCAAAAGAAATTAAGTTTTTTTTATAACTTTGGATAGTCCGTGTGTAATTCCGAAACACCTCATATTGCATGACTTACAAACTCATAATCTAGGGCAGAAAATCAAATACTTAGCACCTAGATATCTTATATATGGATATAAATCTAACATATATACAAATATTATTATTATTATTTAGCACCGCGTCTTACTACCCGTTCGGGTTATACGCTTTAAGTACTAATTACTCTAATGGATTAGGAATACCATTTAGGAAAAACCACCCCCAGTTCACCCGACCGAGATTCGAACCTCGATCTCCCCGTCCTCAGCGGTCGAGCTCAACACGACGAGCGCGTTAGCCAACTACGCCACCGAGGCGGGTTATATACAAATATAAAAACCCATTTTTAAACTCATCTAAAATCGAACTAGTGTCTCCTAGGCTTGTGATCGAACACTATACTCGCTTAGCCACGCTGATAGAAAAATAAATAGGGTAGGGGGGGGGCGTATCATATTATATAACACACATGCACACTAAATGCGGGCAGTATTATTCACAAAATAAACAGTTGGACCGCTTTATTTAAGATTTGTTATTAAAGATACCTTGAAAAGTAGAAAACATTTTTTATGGCTCCATTATAGCACAGATTAAAATATAAGGTCATAGTGTAATAATTCAAGGTAAGATGGCTAACTTTCAGGGCGAATAATTGTGTACAAACGCCCTAAGAGTTAATTACTAAAAGCAACAAACACACTAACAAATATTTGTTTAGAAATGGTTTTGACGATTTTAGTAAATTCCACTCGCTTATAGATGATAGGGTACTAATTAATTGTTCATAGTTTACATTATTATTATTATTATTATTATTATTATTATTATTATTATTATTAACACCGTTGCTTAGTACCCGTTCGGGTTATAAGCACTTACGCTAGTGTGTAATGGTAGGGTGATTGTGAGATTAAATGGAGGACCTACAGTTTAACGTGGGATCCGAACCGCGGTGGAGGCCTGGAATTCCACACATTCCCAAGTTGTGATTACTACACGTCTTCTCAGAGGTGAAG
The DNA here is from genome assembly GCA_901482245.1 of Timema douglasi. Classification (NCBI taxonomy): domain Eukaryota; kingdom Metazoa; phylum Arthropoda; class Insecta; order Phasmatodea; family Timematidae; genus Timema; species Timema douglasi. Next base: position 156,228 of record CABEEJ010000492.1, on the reverse strand, counting down.
GAAGGGTTTGGCAATCAGATAAATCTGTGCCGGGACAAGGATTGAACCCCTGACCCCCTAGATTGCCAGGTCACCCCCTAATTAATAGAATATTAAATAAAGTTTACTTTTGATTTAGTAAAATTTATAATAATTTCTTTTACACTAACATTATTGCTGATTATTTCAAATTCGGTATTAAAAATGTATTTAAGTGTATTTTTTTTTAAATATGAACTTATATTGGTACAGACTTAGGATAGTTTTAATAAGGCATATAAGCTTTATAAAGGTTAATTTATAGAAAAAATCTTTGATCAACTGAGTTTTATTTAAAATTAATATATAGTTAGTAATAATAAAATATGTCAATAAATCAGCGGCATTGAAAAATACTTTAAGAAAATAATAATTCAAGTTAAATTAAATCGCCACTGTTTTTTTCCATCAAAGTCTAACGATTTCCTTTAATTTAACGATTACAGTTGAGTTATATATCAAAGTGTAATAACTATATACCTGTAAATAAATTTTTATCGTTATTTCACTTCTATGCGTATAACCTAAACAAGTAGAAATATGCGACGATAAAAATAATATTTGACTTTGTATTTTAGTTAAACATCTACAGGTGTTTCCTTCGCTATTATTGAACCATTTTCACTAATTTACTGACCATAGCTGAAGTTTTTTTTGGTTCAATTTTACTTATTAAAAAAACCACAATTGTTTGTTATACCAAGGTTTAACCAGTCGTTTATCAACATTTAACAATTTTCCCCCATCTAATTAAATGACCACAAATGTTTTGTTTAGCAAGGTTTAACCATTTTATTTAATTAAATTACTTCAGTTGTGTCATTTTACGTGATTTAATCATTATCTTTAATTAATCATCTACAGTTGTACCGTAGGTAAAGGTATACGCATTTCCTTTGATTGAACAACCAACACTATTTCGTATACCATAATGTAAATGTTTTCTTTAATTAATCAAACAGCTATGGTTTGTCCTACCTCGTTAAAAAAAACCACTGCATAAGAAATTACATTTTAAAAGCAAGGTTTTCCTTGTAGATGAACATTACTATTTTGGTTTTGTTTAAAAAATAATGTAGTCAGTAAAAAAATCGTGTTTTAGGTAGTTTTTTTTTAAAAGTGAACGAATAAATTAACATTCCATTAATAGTATACACTGTATCCATTTACTTGTTTCCCCTTTGCCGGGGTCGTTGCTTGCTCACTTACCCCCCTCCCCCTACAGAAGGGTGTGGGGTTTTACCTCCCTCTTTCTCTTTCGCGTAAAAAAAGTGTTGATTTATACTCAGAAAAACTATGCCGAGTCTGTCTGTCCTAGCTTGCTTTCTGTGCAGCAATGGAACCACGGTGTTACACGGTTGGAAAAGCAGCTAATGAATTATTACGGAGGGGGAAGAAGACAAGAAAGAAACGTGAAATAAAAAATAATAAAAAAAAATCAAGAAAAAGGTCTAGAAATAGAATGTAAAAATAAAAGAGGAGGAAGGAAAATATGAAAAGGAATGGACAAATTCGGAAAGTGGAAAAAAAAGAAGAGGGGGATAAGGGTATGAATCTTTTCCACCAAAACAAACAGAAATTTTTCAAGTTTCCGTTTAATTTTTTTTAAATTTGACTGAGAAATTTTGAGGAGACGTCCAACAGCAAAGAAAAAATAAATTGAAAGTACAGTTATTGTATAATCTAAAATAAAAATTATTTACTTGAAATAATTATTATTGGTACTATTGTCTGATTTAAAAAATTAATAATTATAAATATGAGCAACACAACGGCCATTAAGGTTGGTATGAAGATAACCAGAACCTAGGCCAGTATCTTTTAAGTTATTATCTTTAACAATCACTCTTTTGGGGTACAATAAATCAACTATTGCTTCGTTGGATACTTTTAGTTTGATATTCTATATAAATTAATCTCAACAGTTGTCAAGGGCATCCTGGAACTCGATGATAATTAATCTCTTCATTTCATAAAGTTTCTGTTCAAATGTCGCTATGCCCATGAATGACAAATATTCAACATTTGTTGATATTACCTTTATGTATAAAATAATAAAAAATTTTCTACTGAAGTAATGTTTATCTTTTGTCAAGTTTGGATGAAATCCGTCAAATTGTTTCAACTTTGGCCTAGGCTACAGACATACATCGGGAG
>CABEEJ010000492.1:112635-132057 GCA_901482245.1 Timema douglasi | reverse complement strand
GGAATGCCAGGCCTCCACCGTGGTTCGGATCCCACGTTAAACTGTAGGTCCTCCATTTCATCTCACAATCACCCTACCATTACACATTAGCGTAAGTGCGTATAACCCGAACGGGTAGTAAGACGCGGTGCTAATAATAATAATAATAATATCTATTATCCGCGTCTCACTACCTGTTCGGGATGCACGCATAGAATGTATTAATTACGCTAATATGTTAACGATGAGAATTGTTTAATTTAGGGTAAGTGTACCTGCATATGCGTACAGAAAAAATGATAAACCATTTTTGGAAGCCTCCAATACACCCGACCGGGATTCGAACCCTAATCTACCCATAATTGATATCCTAGTTAAATGCGAGAGTGACGCCTTAGACCATTCACGCATCGAAACGGAAGAATATAGAATTACCCGCCTCGGTGGCGTAGTTGGCTAACGCGCTAGTCGTGTTGAGCCGCTCGACTGCTGAGGACGGGGGGATCGAGGTTCGAATCTCGGTCGGGTGAACTGGCGGTGGGGGTCTTAAATGGTTTTCCACTCTTCCTCTATGCAAATGCGGGTTCACTTCCTTTAATTCAACCTTACCAATCCCTAATCCATTAGCGTAATTAGTACTTAGAGCGTATAGCCCGAACGGGTAGTAAGACGCGGTGCTAAATAATAATAATAATAAACTTTAAATAAGACAACATACCTAATAATAAAACTCAAATCTTATTAGTTTGCACGATTTACTTGTGTACAGTTGTCCACCGCATCTTACTACCCACCCTAGCTATACGCGTTGTAATCAGGTTAATGGGGTGAAAAGGGACGACCGTGGACGTGGCTCTAACATTATAATATTTTCTCACTCTCTTTTCACGCAAATTCGATCATATTTCCGGTAATTATACAACAGCAACAACGAAATATACTTTCCTAAAAATACTAAATCATTATTATTATTATTATTATTATTATTATTATTATTATTATTAGCACCGCGTCTTACTACCCGTTCGGGTTATACGCACTTATCTAATGTGTAATGGTAGGGTGATTGTGAGATGAAATGGAGGACCTACAGTTTAACGTGGAATCCGAACCACGGTGGAGGCCTAATACTAAATCAATGCCATAAATTATTTATTTTCGCCTGAGTCGGAAGTACACGTCGAATGGATGTCAACCTCAAATAGTAGTAAGACTTGCCAGTGACTTTGAGGACGTGGTTTGAATCCTAGCCGGGTTTGGTTTCCCACCCTCTCTCCACAAAAATTCACAATCCCTTGCCATATTTGTTTGGGTGGACCTATTTTACAAATAACCCCCGACACTTTCCCGGGGGAAACAACGTGAATTATACGAGCGAGCGCGAAATAACTTACTAATTATAACATAAAGGTAATTTTACATACCTCCCAAGTATCTTTTACATACCACAATAGACATGGGACAAAAGGCTTTACTTCCCCTCCGAAAGAAGTTGTGCTACAGATTTTTTTATCGCTCAACAAAAATCCGGGTTTGACCCTACGAACATCAGATCCTGAGATGAGCACCTTACCCCAAGATGTACGAAATTTGCAAGTAGGCCTATATTTCTTCTAAATTATACTTTCCTCTTCTCTATCACAGAAGCGTTTTTAACAAAAAAAAAAGACCCGCTTCGGTGGCCGCGTGGTTAAAGGCGTTACTCTCGTGATATACTAGACTGCCGATGATGGGGAGATCATAGTTCGATCCTTGTCGGGTGTACTAAGGATGGTTTTCCCTAAATGGTATCTCACTCTCTCTCCACGCAAATGCAGATACATTTCCTCTAAACTCAACTTTACTCATCTCTATCTCATTAGCGTAATTTGTACATAAGTGTATAACCCTAATGAGTATTAAAACGTGCTAAACAACAAACCGTCTCATTCAGGGGAAGAACGCCTAATGTCCAAGTCAAATGGCGCACTGGTGGCCAGGGGTGTTGGTGTCGCGGTTCCGTGATGTCGGACGCACGGCGCGGAATCAATAGAGTTCATCAAGAGTGTGTGCCTAGTCCCCGGTGCCTAATTTACCAACCATTATACAGCGCTGTAATTACAGCGGTTTCCCTACAGCGCGGTCAGTTCTCGTCACGCTGTAAACTGCACCGCAATCAGGAGGGCGAGTATAAAACTACATTCTATTAAAAAAAATAATACCGCCACCTTAACTTGGTCCGTAGCGTGTCTGCCTATCAAGTTAAACCCCTCGGGTTCGATTCTGTGCAGGGTAGAAAAAGTATCATTTTTAAAATGTAGGTTTACCTCTTTCACAGTGATAAATTAACGGCTGGGGGCTGGATGTTGTGTCTGTCCTAGATCTAAGTTGGCTTATAATTCGTGTGCTGATATTATTTATTGGTTCAGAAAATGGCCGCTAAATACATCGAATACAATTGAAAATTAATATTTTATTTTAAATTTTATTTTGGTCACCTCGTTTCATTAGCCGTAAAGATTATATGCATTATATATATTTATATTAGCTACGCCAATGTGTAAAGAAAGAAGTAGGTCGAATTTGTAGAAAATGGATCCGTATTTGAATGATGGGAGATTGGGTAACCATTTAGTGGAAACCACCCTCAGTGCACCTGACCGGTATCGAACCCCAACCTCCCCGTCTTTGGCAATCTAGTCCAACACGAGAGTAACGCGTTAGACCACGCAGCCATCGAAACGGTTCTTAGGTTTTATTGAATCATACATTATCAATAACTTATTCCCTAGCTCAGTGGGCTGCAAGATTACCTGATGAGTTATAGGCCCAAGGTTCGAATCCAAGCATTGCCTAAATTTTTATATATTTTTTGGAATTTGGAACATCTTCTTTTAAAGTGACAAATTAATAATTGAGAACTCGGTTGTTTTGTCTATTTTCTAATTACATTTCCTAATTCGCGTTCTGACAAAATCCTTGGTTCAAAAAGTAGACACCCGCCTCGGTGGCGTAGTTCGCTAACGCGCTTGTCGTGTTGAGCTCTACTGCTGAGGACGGGGAGATCTAGGTTCGAATCTCGGTCGGGTGAACTGCGGGTGGTTTTTCCTAAATGGTTTTCCACGTAAATGATGGTTCACTTCCTCTAATTCAACCTTCCCAATTCCTAATCCATTAAAGTAATTAGTACTTAAAGCGTATAACCCGAACGGGTAGTAAGACGCGGTGCTAAATATTATTGTTATTATAAAAAGTAGACGTTAACTACTCCTTAAATAAATAAGGGTAAACAAATGAAGATAAAATCATACCAGTATACAAGTTGACAAAGGTGTCAGTTTCATTTCTATTTTGTCTGAGATGGATACATTGATGTTCAAACTTTGGCTGGGTTAGTGAAAGTTGTCTAAACTAAATAGTTTTATCACTTTCTCCTCCACACAAATTAGGTCACAATTCCTCTAAATTCAACCTTTATTATCCCACACAAGCTCGAATATTCGTATATAAGTAGTAAACTATGTGGAACTAAAAACCACGAGAAAATAGAATAATATACTTTATAAGTAATAACACACCTTACTGCTAGTACACAATTTAATCTTAAAGACTTTCATTTTAAAATCATTTGGATTTATTTTCTGTCTGGTCATAAATCTATAATCGGAGTGACTTGGTAACAAACTTATCCTAGAGATCAATACGCTAGGAAATCAGCAGTTTTTATACTAAGACATTTTTTGGCAAAAAATAAATAACTATATATATATATTTCCTATAGAAACATAGAGTTTAATTTTCTTCCCATGGTGATATCAACAGTTATTGAATATCTGTCAATGGTGTCCTGGAATTTAATAACAACTTTTTTTCTTCATTTAAAAAGTTTTCATCCAATGACGCTACGCTACGCTCATGACAAATATTCAACAACTGTTGATATCAACATGTGAAGAAAGTTAAACTCTTTATTTCTACTGGAGGTATATATATATATATATATATATATTTTTTTTTTGTTGCAAAAATAAGTTTTTGTGCTAACAGTTTTCATTTTTGAAAGGTGGTGTAAGATTTTATCAATTTATCAGTGTCTCTTTTTGAATCTAAGCTCTTTTATATATTTTTTTATAAAAGTACTAAAAATAAACTACTTTGTAATGTTTTAGATTATATATAAGCAGTTACATTTTCCTCCAATGTATTTTAAAATGCTATTATGTAAATCAAACACGTTTATTAGTAATATATTTTAAAGGCAAGGGTTTGAGAGGGTAGTTTAGAGGAAATACCCCCATATTAGCGTGGGGTAAGGAGGGTAAAAACACATGTGGATAAACACCCTTAAATAAAATCGGCCAAGATTCGAACCTCAACCTCCCTATCACTGGTAATACAACCTATACGTGTTGATCAAATCTTTAAAATTAATAAATCTGTATTAATATATTATATATAGTTTAATATATAGAAAACCATCATAAAATAGGGATAAAATATTAAAATAACATTATTAATAAACACAAAATACTAAACAAGTTTAAAATTACATTCCAGGCCTTATTCAAAGAAAATTACGGTATTTTAGTGGTACGAAAACAACTTTTGTGGCGCCATTTTGAATTTAATGCAATGCACCTAAGACACTTTCCCTCCCTTCACCCCCCGAACCAAGCGCCTTCCTTATTTCCCCAAGACTTTCTTAAGAAGAAGGCGAGTGAGCAAGCAAGCAGGCAGAAGTGACTACCGCGGTATGGGGGGGTAGTCGAATGAGGAAACGTCAGGGCTAGGAGTCGTTCCAGTCGTGTTACCATGGTAACCTGTATGGCGGCGGGGATTTAAGCTCTGACGATATACCGCAAACACGGGGAGCGTAATGAGTATTGCTTGAGAAAAGCGAAGATAAGTGCGTTACAAGAACCGCGTCTTTTTAGGAGGAGGGGAGGGAGTGGGGTGAGAACAGGGTTTGTGACGCGGGTCTATTCGTGAGAAGAAGAAAAAACATTCATATCATAACGTTTATCGTTTCGTATAATATGATGCCAGTACGGGTTCTAAGCGAACGAAAACAATATTATAATTTTGGCTGAGTGTACACACTCTCGTTTCCCCATCGTCTATCCACGTTAATTTCGGTGAGTTTTATCTCAAATGGGCTCTCCCTGTTCCCATCTATTAGATCAACATTGGTATTAGACGTTCCTTCACTGTGGATAAAGCGACGAGGAAATTAAAATTGAACTGAATATTTGTGGGTAGAGAATGGCATACTATTGAGGAAAAAAATACCCTCAGTACACCCGACCGGGTTTCGAACACCAGTCTTCCCGTAATCGGCAATACATTCTGACGCAAGAGTGACGCGTTAGAAAATTACACCAGAGATGTAGTTACAAGATGTACTAAACTTAAATATTAAAATAAAAAACACCTTTCACCAACAATAAATGATAAAGGAGTATTTTAAGGGGTTGCACAGGGATTCGTTAATAAATAAATGAGAAACCAACTCGTAGAAATGTTATTGGTGCAGCCGGCCAGAATATCAGTTTAGGCCCACGCTTTGAGGCCAGTCAGGTGTCCTGACCGATCATCTAGGCATTGATACGTATTCTAGCTATACTTATTTTTAAGGCATTTTAATATTATCTGGTTCCACTTTGGCAAATTCTGAACCACTTTCTTCATGATTAAGTTCTACTTGAAATAGCCAATACATGTTTTAATATCATTGTTTCAGTGGCCGCATGGTTTAAGGTGGGGAGATCAGTGTTTGACTCTCGTTAAAGTTTAAGCTTTTTTTTTCCCAAAATGATTTTACACAATTTTTATCTCTCTCTATGCAAATGTGAGTACACCTCTTCTATATTAAGACTTATTCATCCCTCACACATTAACGTAATCATTACATATGCGTACAACTCAAACGAGTTGGGAAACGCGTTATTAAAATAAAATAAAATGAAGAACTTGCCTCAGGTAAAGCATAAACGCCTTGGTTCTTAGTCGTCACGTGTTGCATAGATGCTATGCTGGGTTGCCTAGTTATACTGTTTTAACAATTCCTTTAACTCCCGATGGGGAGCTTAGGGCCGTTACAAAGATTCATAACTCCGGCTATTCCTTATTGAAGTTTCTGTGATGGATTAATTTCAGGTGTAGTGGGTTCTCAGGCCACCTACTCCATGGATTTCTAAGAGCAAGCTATAAAGAACCTACACATTTTGTCAGAAAGGTACCATCACATATCTTTCACGGTTCTTTTTACATGATACAGTCGACTTACGCCTTTACTTTCCCTTCGAAGGAAGTTTTGTTACACGAATTTTTATCACTAAAAACATTCTTCGACCTCGTTGGGGTTTGAAACTATAAACAAACATCTGGTCCAAAGGCGAGAATTTTGCCCCAAGACCGCCGAGTTGACTAGTCATATTGTGTATTCCACTCATTACAAATATAATTAAATAAAAAATAAAGCTTGTGTCTTATCAAGCACTGCCATACATACACACGACTTAACAAACCGCCATTTTTTCCCGACGAAAATATGTAAATGTTATTTCTAGTGGGTTTGTTGACAGTTTTCATCAGTGACATTTAAGCAATGAGCTAATTTTTTTGGTATAAATATTGTAATGTATATATATATATATATAAAAAGAGGAAATCTACGCCAACAAAATTTCACAAAACAAAATAAAAAGGAACTTCAATGCACATGCGCTCGCGAGTATGTAATTCTGAGTAATTTCCAACTTGCAAAGTTGACAGTTTGTTTTACCATTTTTGTTATGAGATTTTTTTTCTCTCGGTATATATACACGCATATATATATATATAGTCGGGTCAAAGTCGTAATGAGAATGGATGTGGCGCAAGGGCGCTATTAGCTGTATAGCGTTCTCTAGTTCCAGCTCTAGCGATGTGTGACGTCATAGGATGGTGGCTCCAGGCGACATATGCTGGCATCCCCCGTCCCTCCCCCCAACAACCCCAAACCAACCCTCTCACACTCCCCAGGGCTGTCATCAGTGTCAGCAAAAGGCGATGGTGCTGGTTTTCAACGTGAATCAAGAACGGCTTCACAACTCTAAAATTTAAAAAAAAATTAATAAAAAAGGATTAAAAATATTTATTTTACCATTGGTTTAGCCTTGAAAATAAATATTATAACATATAGTTTTAAGATAAAAGTTATTTTGTTATGTTTGAAGATTAATTTTCATATCAAAAACAATCCCTACACGAGTTATTTTAATTACAGTGCTATCTTGGTAAAAAAAATCTTATTAATTGTTATAGTTTTTTTTAAAAATTTAAAACTGGGCAGGCAAGAGTTAGTTACAGAGAGATTATTTCTATTTCATGTTGTGCAATTTATTGAGATAATTTGTATTTTATGGTAATTTCTCTCGCACAAAAATTAATAATATTGGCGTTTTATCTGAGTTAAATTTAAAGCTTTCAAATCAAAATACAAATTAAACAATTTGAACGTAATCTATAATAATACATTATACAATATACAATATACAATATACAATATACAATAGAGGAGTTATGTAAATAAAATTACTGATTTTTTTTTTTTAAAAACCATAAGTATTAATTTTGAGATACACGTTTAGTACTTATTAAATATCTCAATTTCTTAAAATATATTTTGCTCTCTAAACTTGACATAAAATCTTTTCACAATTTACCAATTTTTATGTTAAAACATATATAGGCTATATGCTTTAAATATCCTCTGATACCTTGAGAGTATTATTTAAAATAAACACAAGAACCTTGATAGTCCATTAGCAAATTAGCGAAAACAAAGATAGCTAAACTCGATTGATAAATAAATTAATTACCTTCCCAAAAATTGTACTAGGCTTCTTAAATAGTAAGAAAAGGTTTAACCATCTGAACTAATGTGTAAATGTTAGATTGTTTTTTTATGTTTTATATTTGATGAAAATGTATTTCAACTTTCAAATAAGACTACTTTTTTTCAAATCGTATCAAAAAATATATCTAGCGTGTTTTTTCTGATTGTCTTATGATAACAATTAAAGCTATAAGAAAATATGGAGGGAATTTAATAGTAAATAAACCAATTAATCAAAAACCTTTCTTCATGGCTTTTATGTTAAAGTAGCCTGGTTCGAGTCCAAATGATAGTAAGATATATATTATTTAGATAGAGGTTTGCCCTGCTATCCTTTTACTATTTGCAACGTCCCATAATGTACTAAGGATGATTATGTACAATTTAAAGGAAATGTACCTGCGTTTGCGTAAAGGGTGTGTGAGAAATCATTTAGGAAAAAAAACCCACCTTAACAAAACTACATCCAACCGGGACTACAACCGCAATCTCTCTCCATCATTGACGTTCCACTCGATTACGAGAGCGACACCCTATTCACTCGAAATGGGCTGCTATACACGTAGTACATAAAAGGCTGCATGTGTTGCATTAAGACTAAGCTAGTTTGTGAGTCGTCTACCGGTTCATGCTAGCTACTCCTATAAAATATAAATTAAACACCGAAATTCAGCGGTATCTCCCCAGAATATTAATGCGTGACAACATCCTCTTCTGTTGTATCCTTTGCAAAGCGAGCTAGTAGACTCCAAGCCTCACATGGCACGTTTGGCGGCATGGGGCAAGCCGTGAAATTTCAGTGTTTTGCGGAGGTTTTGAGGCTAAAGCCAGAGGAAGGGTCAGTGTAACACGCCTTTCCACTCAACCAGGAGGCATTAAATAATTACACGACGTTGTAAGATCACAGGGGAAGGTTATCATCCTCGATGAAGTAACGTTAGCCTAAAAAAAGGGGGACGATGCTAGAAGATTATGCACAGACCGGGAAGGAGCAAATTTGTTTTGTTGTTAGACTTCCTGTTTGATTTTTTTTTTCAAGTATGAAATTTTAGTGTTTGCCTGTGCTTCGTGTCTTACTACTCTGACCTTAGAGGTGGTGGTTCAAAACCAACCCAAATCTTTTTTTTTCACTGTTACGTGAGATTAAACATCTTGCCTCCTACACTAAGTTCCAAGTGATTGCGTTCGTTTCGAAACATTTTGAAAATTCCTTGTAATAGGCTTGTCATCTGACACAGCAAGAAGAAAGGGAATAAAATTACACTAAATAATATATTATCAATATATCATAAGTTATTTATTAATAACCATACAATGTTATAATTATATGTAAAATTTACTTTATCTCATTCGACTTGACTATAACAATTTCTAAATAGTAAAATAACTAATTTTATACTTTTCAATGATATTTGAACAGTTTTTATCATTCGTTATATTTCTCTATAGTCATCTTATATTATATTACCAATATATCACGTCGTAGTATATATTATATTAATCCTCACAAAGGTTAAATTGAATGTTAGATCTCAGTAATAAATTTAAAAATAACACTCTTAACCCAGCTTAAAATCTTTTATAAATATTACAGTCATTCTAATGACCAATTTTATTTATGTTGTTTTCCAAAGAATTAATTACGTTAATATTTTTGTGTGTGTACCTTTTGCACTTCATGCACTTCTAGTAAAGGCCTCTGAAGATCAACTTTGACATTTAAATGAAGACTAAGGGTATCTATTAGGGCCACATTGATTAATTTTTATATTTAATTTAATTACTAATGGACGCTAACCACAATTTTGAAAATCACATCCTATATAGTAAAATATGAGTGCTATATTTTACTACCCATCTAGGTCACATGATTATTTTTACTCTTATGGAGAATTAAGAGGAAATGTACCCTCATTTGTGTGAAGATAGTGGGAAAATGCTGATATAAAAAACCTCAGTACACTCGCCCGGTATTCAAACCCCGACATCCTCGTCACCGGAAAACTAGAGTAGATGATTCCGACGGTTAGTCCGCGTGCCAACTGGTTCTAGTAAATTAATAATATTAGCACGTGTGCGTGTTTGTTTGACCTTGCTTTTTAGTTTTGAACTAATATACAAACTTTTGTAAACACTTAGATTCAAATGTAATTTATAGCTGACATTATTATTCCCTGACTACCCAAAGTTAAACAAAGTATTTTGTTGTTGGTAGGCACCAAATAATTTTAAACTATTTACCAAACTAAAAAAAACCTGTTGAATATTTAACTAATCACGGCTAGTTTAAACCGGTAGAATATATGTTACGTAACACTGTGATGAACCCCCTTCCCCCCTTCAATGTAACACCATGCGGAAATTAGTGCCCCCCGCCCACCCCTATTTGGGAAACTTACATGGGTATCCTTGCCAACAGTGTTCGTAATCTGAAATTAAAAATACATATTTCATAACTTCTCAATTATCGTGTTTCTGTTTCCTTCTTAGGAAATTTTTCCTTGTCTTTTATATCAGCGATCGTTTTCTTTGGCAATTTAATTTTCATGGTGTAGGTTGGTTAAGGTTTGAGGTTGTACCGTGGGGTTGGAGGGGATTGGAGGGTCGATTCAGCGCCAAGAGAGGGTAACTAACCGTGAACGAGACCGGATATTGGTTCTGATATCCTTCCATTAAAAGCAACGTCAAGGTCAAAATCTCACGTTTAATTCTTATGACTAGGATAACAAAGACGAGGGAGGAGAAAGAAAAAGAATATTTTGTTTCTATCTAGATCAATATACTACTTAAAATTTTATTTTAAGATCTTTATGAATTTATCAAGAATAATGAGAAGCTATAAAATAAATATGGCTAAGGCAAATATGTTTAAAAAAAATCAAACAAATATTTTATCTTTCGCCATAGAAAATACTATTTTTTAACAAAAGTTTTATAGCTATAACATACCAGTTAACATTTATTATTTTAGTAACTCAATAAACTTCCACTTACTTGTCTTTAAAAATTTCTAATCTTTTTTTTTTTAACTCTTTACGGATTCAAAATATGAGATAGTCTATTAACCAAAAGAACAAACATCGCTAACGAAAATAATAATTTAATATGAGTGTAAGCTTTCATAGCACTAGCTTGATCTTAAAAAAAAAGTTTTTAAAATTATATTAAATTGTCTCTTGTAATTAATAATTAGTATAGTAGAGGGTGACCTGGCAGTCTTGGGGGTGAGGTGTCGAACTTCTGTGCTGCGGATGGTGAGGTCTCCCTCAAAATTCCCAAAACTAAATAAAAACCTTTTTGGTAGATACAAGAGAAAATGGAAATATTTATTAAATATAAAGTGTCAAACCCAAATAACCAGAAATTTTGAACATTTAAAATTAAAAAAGGAGGTACTAGTAATGGTCCACGTTAAAAATTTACAAAACTAAATTTATCAATTATTTATTTGTAAGGCAAACAATTGAAATTTAGTGCGATGGTAGAGAGACACGCCAAATTCTCAAAATTTAAAAAATATAAAACAAAATATGGGGATTTAACAGAAATTTCCAAAATTATAGAAATAAATACCTTTTATTGTGGTATAGAATGGAATTCTTGCAAATAACAAAAAAAGTACGAAAGTTTTTTTATTTTAAAATTATTATTATTATTATTAGCACCGCGTCTTACTACCCGTTCGGGTTATATGCACTTACGCTAATGTGTTATGGTAGGGTGATTTTGAGATGAAATGGAGGACCTACAGTTTAACGTGGAATCCGAACCATGGCGGAGGCCTGGCATTCCCCACATTCACAAGATGTTATTTTAAAATTAAAAGCTGAGTTGAAGGAGAGCTAAGATTTCAAAAACTAATATAAAATATGTCTCTAAATGTAGTAGAAAATTTAAATACTTGCAAGCCGTTAAGATTACCATCCATAATAGGGAAAAATGTTAAAACACTGACAATTTGAAATTTCAAAATTGGTTCAAGAAATGGGATCTCATAATTTACCAGGCCAATAAAAAAACTTCTCAGTGTGAAATAAAATTGAAATTTGGCATACAAGTAGGTATATCTGCCCGGACAACCGTCTGCTGTCTGAATAAATGGAATTTCAAAATGGAAAATATAGCTCGAAATTGATACAGCTAATATAAAAGACTCTTTTTGGTATGGTTGAAAATTTAAGCTAGGCAGGCACGCAAAGGAACCTAATCAGATAACCAAATAAGTTTGAGTATTTCAAATGGAAATGTAGAAAACGAAATGGGTTGGGGTTAGGAGTAGTAACTTGAAATCTCTCCAAAACTATTCGAAAATCTACATTTAATTACGGAATAAAGTTTAAATTTAGTAAATTGGTAAAAGAATTACCCCATATAACACAAAAGTTGAAAGGTTTAGATATGAAAAAAATAGAGGTCCGAGAAACATCTTAACTAATAAAAACAAAAATTGGATATGATATATGGTTTACAATTTGTAGAGCCAGATGACAAATCTTATAAATAAAAAACACAAAAGTAAAGACTATCTTAGAGGACATTCATAACCCTACTATCACATACCTGAATATCAAAGGACAAGCTATGGCCTACACAGGACTAGGAGCGATATAATAATTATAATAAATCATTTCTGGTCGCACAGTTTGGTGAACAATAACGCTACTTTATTCCATGTCTCTATATTGGTTTATTTTTCATCCATTATTGTTTCTAGCTTGTGGCAGGGGTCAGTTTTTTTTATTCAAGACATATATTTTTTTGGTGACCTGGCGGTCTAGGGGTAAGGTGTCAGACTTCTGTGCTGGCGGCCGGGGTTCAATCCTCGGTCCCGGCACAGATTAATCTGATTATAAAACCCTTCCTTCACCTCTGATAAGACAACTTGTGAATGTGGGAAATGCCAGGTCTCCATCATGGTTCGGATTCCACGTTAAACTGTAGGTCCTCCATTTCATCTCACAATCACCCTACCATTACACATTAGCGTAAGTGCGTATAACCCGAACGGGTAGTAAGACGCGGTGCTAATAATAATAACATATATTTTTTCACTACCGGCTAGTTAGATTAGTCGTAGCTTCATAAGCCTTATAATATAACTTGAGACTAGGAAAGGCAAAAAATCCAGTCCCCAGCTGTTACTTTATCACTGCGAAAGGCCGAATTCATATTTTAATCAATAATTTTCAGCCATGTCGGGAATCGAACCCAAGACCCTTAGCTTAGTAGGCAGACACGTTACTGACTGAGCTAAAATGTTAGTATATTGGTCTCTTATTTCTTTTAATTATTATATAGTAATCTTAAATGAATAATGAGTTATTTTATTATTTCAAATTCGTACAAGCTTCGTGGAGAAGACAAGCTTAATAATTAATAGTATAATAATTATAAATGCCCATGACATTACGTCATAATCTGCGTTATTTATTCATCGGCGTTATTGTAAAAACATATTTTATATTTAATAAAACTCAATATTGTGTGGCGTATTTCTTGTAATCGTTCATGTACCACTGTGGGTACTCGCATCACAGTTAGGGAAACATTGTTATAAATCAGTATCTTAATTATCCTTAAATTTTGGTGTAAATATTAGAACTGTCCAAACAGTTAGTAAGATGCAAAGCATAAAAAAAGCACCATAAAAAATCCATATTCCAAACCCGAGTTATTTTCTTATGAAATGACTGTTCCAACTTCTTCTGTGTCAACCGAAACAGCTAATGCCTACGTTTAGTGGGTTGCCTACCTGGAGATCTATCTTATTAAGCGGGCTGCATCTTAACTTGATGCACCTAAGCTCTCTTAAGCACTACTATCACACTTGACGCCAATGTACGAAATAGGAAGAGAGGGAAGAAAATAATCAGTTCACCCTGAGAGGCCTCTTGTTTATTTACTGATAGCACTCCCCCTCTTCCTCTGACGAGTTTACAGAGTCAAAATAATAATTTGTACCTTGAAATCATTGAGTTATTTTTTTAATATCTTTTTTTGTTGCCTTTTCTATAAAGACATATGCCACCACGACCTTTTTTAATCTACGTCTTGGCAGGAAGACTCCTACAAGCCATTTTGGTGGCCGATCTAAATAGCCTAAGTTGTAGATGATTTATAAAAAATACCTTTACAAAAAATATTTCAAGATAATAATAATTCTGTGACGCTGTAAAACAATTTTTAAGAATTATTTAAAAATCTATGTTTTTTGTCTCAACGTTATGTATTTAAAACTTGCTGAATCAAACGTAAATTAATGTACATGGGAAATCCTATCTTGACCGGCCGTGATGTCATTGATGAGCACAGTCGAGTCCAATTTCCACGGGAAAATTCTTATCTGACGGCTAGAAAAGCTACTAGATCTACTTTCACATATTGATACGTCATGATCCGCAGCTGACACTTTTGTTAGATATTATAAATACTCATAAAATAACACTAATAATAAAGTAAAATATTGTTGATGACAAAAAAAAAATTGTTTTTTTTAAATTGCTCTTGTTATAGATTTTGGATTATATTTCCTCTAAGTTATATCTTTATCATCCCTATTCCATTAGTGTAAATAAATATATAGCCTGCCGGAATCGTGGGTAGAACGGGAATCTCTTGGATTTTATTTTTTCACAAAAAAAAAAGCACTAAAAAAGTTTATATATTTCAAACTCGAGTTATTTGCTTATGAAATTACTTTTCCAACTTCTTGACTGTCAACCGAAACGGCCGATCCCTACGTCCCGCCGGTACCATCTAGACTTGATAGCCACTTCCACAGTCGTGAGTAATTTAAGAAGTCGTCGTACGTCCAGTGCCCCAAGCGGACTCGGCGGGGAACTGGACGAGTTGTTGGTAGGGAAGGGGTACCGGGGTCGAGGAGGGTCAGGATCTCCCATACGAGTTGCTCAAGATGTTTTCGGGATGACGCTGTAGACCACCTGTCAGGGGCATCCGCGGACCAAAGACAGTTGTTGACGAGAGATACATTTACTGGGGTGATTTGTCCATCCTTACATTTTTACTTTCTCTTTCGACCTCTCGGAAAGAGAAGTATTGTAACAGTAAAAATAAAATAAAAAATAATATAAAAATCTAACTCGAGATTTGGATAAATGTGAACGTTTCATGACCTCCTGAAACAGAAAAAGTTGTTTTCACGATGTCTTCTGTCTATATCTGTGCCTTGTCACCATCATAGTTTAAGGTAGAAGTGTTAGAGTACGCGAGAATAACAGTTTTTATATCAACACATCCTTGAGGTCAAAATAAATAATCGCTCCAGTAGAAACGTAAGAGTCTAATTTTATCCAAATGGTGATATCAACATTTGTTGAAATTTAATGACAGCTACTTCTTTTCATTTAAAAAGTTTATCATCTAATGCTGAAATGCTCTTTACAGATATTCAACAGCTGTTGAAATCAGTATGTTGAGAAAATTAAACTCTAGGTTTCTACTGGAGCAATGTTTTATTTATTTTGGCCAATAAAAATGTTTTATATAAAAAAACCTGCAAAAACATTTACCTTTTCTCGCGTTCCCTACACCTTAAGATAATTAAATAAAGAACTTGTTCTTTTTTACATTTAGATGAGAATAAACGAAGCATGAATATCTTTCTCTTTTTTTCCCTCTCCTTTGGATGCCTTGTTGGAAGGTAGGTCCAAGTTATTCAAATATCCTACCCTCCTCTCGCACTCTCTCCTCCCTCTCCCCACCCTCTCCTTCCCGGAGAGTGACAAAGCACTCGTTGGCTGCGAGTGGCACTGTTCTGATTGCTTGTCTCGTTGCCGGCTTTTTAGGTCCGCCTCAACTTTCTGTCACTCGCAGGGAATACGATCAACCGAAATGGGAAGGACAACTAACTTTGTAATGGAAAGAAATATATTACGTAGAAAAATTACTATACAATCTTAGAAATTGATATCTTCGGTTTTTTTTTGTATAGAAAATCTGCTTATATAACTTCAAATTGAATTGTATCTTTACTACTATTTTATTTAAAAAATAATAATTACAATACAGTTATTTAAAAGAGTTTTATTGTTGTTTTTATTTTGACGATTTTAACATACACATTAATTTGACAAACTAAAATTAAAACGTTATTAACAAGTTATAAATTATTTTCGTTTGTATAATATTTTAAAATATGTAATGGAAACTGGTATTAGCAATTCATGTTAGGTAAATCAAGGGACTCTCAAATTTGTTAATTATTTAAAATAATATTTGATCGAATTAAAAAAAAAAAATTTTAGTCAAATTTTATTGCTGAACTAACTTTTTTTAAATACGGTGTCTATTAATAATAGTTATGTAATTAATTGTCTATAAGTTTTAAATGACTATCTAGTCTTAAAAATCAAGAAATAGTTAGTATTTCCATACCCCATTTTTACATAACATTTTAGTCTTACTGTTTTAAACTTACTAAACTATGATAAATTATACATCCGAAACCTTAGTTCAGTTGATAGTGTGGGTGCCTATTGAGCTAAGGGTCCCGGGCTCAATTCTCGGCATGGCAGAACAATTTATCAATGGTGAACTAGGGTTTTTATATTCCACAGTGATGAATTAATGATTGGGGGCTGGATGTTGTGTCTGTTCTATATTTAAGCTTGTTTATAAGTCGTATCCTTATATAATCAGTCGGTTCAGAAAGTATACGTTAAATAGTTCAGATAAATTTAAAAAAAGGATAAAGGATAAAAAGTGTGAATTTTGTCTAATTAAAATGCAGCAGAGCATGGGGAAACGTTGATTGATCACCTCTATAGTAATTAGTGACCAGCCTAAAATACCCCGTGTCAAAGCTGACCACGCTTGCACACCTAACTCTGTTGTTTAGAAATATTTAAAACGCCTCTCTACTATTTAACTAACAATTAAAAAAAACCTTCATTTTTAATAGAACTTGGAATTTTTTTTCGCCAGCACCAAAATGCGGGTTTAAAAGCTTTTAATTAGACTTCGCGCTAATTAGATAACAAATGACCCTCACCGCTCTGAGCCCACTATGTATGATTTTTTTTAAAAGGGGAAAACTTATTTTAAAGTAAAACAAATTAGAGATGAACATTTTTGTAAATTGGTGAAACCTCATCCTATTCATAATTATAATAGTCGGTTAACCATTCTTTTCACAGATTTTTTTTATTTAGCACCGCGTCTTACTACCCGTTCGGGTTATACGCTTAAGTACTAATTACGCCAATAGATTAGGAATTGGGAAGGTTAAATTTAGAGGAAGGGAACACGCATTTGCGTGGAGGGAGAGTGGAAACCATCTAGGAACCCCCCTCCCCCCAGTTCACCCGACCTATATTCGAACCTCGATCTCCCCGTCCCCGGCAGTCGAGTTTACAGATTTAAATTTAATTTTTACCTCTTATTCAAGTGTATGGATTAAGGGGGCCACCTACGTTAATGGAAATATCAGCATACTACTGTGTTTATTAAAGTGTGGTTGTAGGGAACGAAAGTTAAGATAATTTTTCGCAGTTTTTTATATAAAACTTTTTTTTTTTTGACAAAATAGATAACATATTTCTCCAGTAGAAACATGTAGTTTAATTTTCTTCCCACGGTGATATCAACAGTTGTTGAATATCTATGAAGGGTGTCCTGGAATTTAATTACAACCTTTTATCTTCATTTAAAAAGTTTCTCATCTAATTCCGCTATGTTCATTACAAATATTCAACAACTGTTGATATCACCAAGGTAAGAAAATTAAACTATACGTTTCAACCGGGCAATAATTTATCTATTTTGTCCAAATTAATGTTTTGCTATAAAAACTGCAAATACAATATTGGCCTTTTATCGAGTCCCCTTCCACTCTACCTTAAGGAAATCTGAAGCCTTGAAATCACTAATATAATTCTTTTGGGATCTTATAAAAAATACTGATTAGAGGAAGGTTATATCCATGCTTTACATCCATTTACTTTCAACTCAGTTTTTGAAAATAAACTAACTTCACCTTCTCTTGAATTTGTTTTGAAAACTAGAAACATCAAATGTTTAGTTTTAGTCCAATAGGGACATGTTGATTAGCCTTGGTAGTAGTAGTAATAATAATAATAATAATAATAATACCCGCATCGGTGGGAACACAAATTAAATCCTACGTTTATCTAGTCTGGTTTGCTGATCATAGCGAGGTCGGGGTTCGAATCCCGCTCGGGTGTATCAAGGGTGAATTTTCACCGCATGATTTACCCATCTCTACCTTCACAAATTATGGTACATTTAGTCTTAACCTAAACTTTCCTCCTCCCTATGACATTAACGCAGTGTAACTATAGTTTAAACGTATACAGTTAGATTTAGATAGAAACGAGTATATTTTGAAGTTATAAAAGTTACTAAAACCATCTTTACACCAATAATTTGTCACGTCATTTTATCTGATTTTTTTTCCAGAGAAAATATCACTAGTTATGGAATTATATTATTATTTTTCTTCTTTTCCTATTATCTTATCCCGCTAATGCAGGGTCCACGTTTTAACCCACGGTAGGTTAAAATAATTTTCATATTTGTTTGGAAGAACATGATTTAAAACCTGATGCTTTTCCTCAAGCTAACCCCCGACACTTGAATTCTAATAGCGAGCGTGAAAGAGCCTACCAATTAACCGGAAAGGTACTTTCACATACCTCCCAGTGTTCTTTACCATGCCACAATCGTCACGGGACCGACGGCTTTACTTCCCTTGCCAAAGAAGTTGTTTAACAAAGTTTTATAGCTAAATAAAAATCCTTCTGCCTCAGCTTGTTTCGAACCCGCCAATGTCAAGTCTTAGAGGCGAGCACTTTACCCCTAATCCACCGAAGTCGACTATAAAATTATACTAATAATAAAGTAAAATGCTACTAATGATAACATCAAAATTTATCCTTGCATCTTATACAATTTCCTTCCTATCAGAATCCTTCCATAGTAAGATCCGTTGAAAAAAGCAATATTTATTAAAATTATTTGTTTGGGTATTGAACCAACCTTACCGGTCTTTTAATCAGTTTTATAAATAGCGTTAGATATTATTAAGGTTGGCTGTTTCTTTAATTTAAAATATCTTTACCTATACCATATAATTTAATTTTTAATTTAAGTTATTTTGCCATCACTAGATTTGTTTTCCTTGAACACACATACACCTACAAAGGAGGACAAAAAAAAGGAACCAATTGTGTTTCTTTGATAAGTGGTTGATTGTCACACAAGTAATAGGAAAAGTTTCGAGCTGTCAGTTTAATATATTGACACAAAATTGTAACGACTTTTACTTTCTCTGTCCTCCCCTTCCACCCCGGTTTACTCTTTGTGTGTGTGTGTGTGCGCACGCTAGTCTATATGTGTTTCTATAAATCACGCTACATTCCATTTCTGTACTGAGGCGAAGAAAGAATAAGAACGAAAGCTTGAGCAAAAACAATCCTTTATTCCTCCTAGTGTCGACATCTTCATCATTCGTCTTTTTTTTTTTGTGGAAAAGGGGGGAAGGAGGTGGGGGTCAGAAAAACCGGAAAAAGGCGGATTGTCCCTCGATGCTACCCCCCCCCCCCCCC
>CABEEJ010000492.1:97737-112542 GCA_901482245.1 Timema douglasi | reverse complement strand
ACATTTTAGACATTTCCCCCATCACCCGTGTCACCTAACTTTTTATATCGTTTATCTTTCGTCATTCCACTTCTGGATTCTCTTCTATCCCTCCTTTATCTTTCATCCCCCTTCCCCCCTTTCAGTGTTCGGAACTATTTATTTTACTCATTTCTCTGTGACAATTGCTGATTTTTTCGTGTATACTTTTACTTCTTTGTTTTCTTCCGAGTTAATAATATAGAGACGATGAAATTATTGCTTAGAAAACTTTTGTTTGACTTGGGCTCCATATTGTAAACAAAAAAAAATCTTTAGACAAATTTGATTTCTAAAGAAATAATCCTCAATAAGAATAACTATAATAATTAGGATATAATAGCCAACCTTTACTAACATACAGTTAAAAAAATTACAAGATCTACTTTCACGTATTCATACGTCACGTTATGTGATCTGAAGCTGTCGCTTTTATTGGTGTACTAACTCAGTCCTGCTAAGACTGGTTGTGAAGGCAGGTTGTTAGAGCTCAGCTCCATGTTGGTGTACTAACTCAGTCCTGCTAAGACTGGTTGTGAAGGCAGGTTGTTAGAGCTCAGCTCCATTGTTGGTGTACTAACTCAGTCATGTTAAGAGTGGTTGTGAAGGCAGGTTGTTAGAGCTCAGCTCCATGTTGGTGTACTAACTCGGTCCTGCTAAGACTGGTTGTGAAGGCAGGTTGTTAGAGCTCAGCTCCATGTTGGTGTACTAACTCAGCCCCATCTATTGTGGTGTTGACTAAGGATGGATATAAATGTTTTCTCAAGGTAAACGAAAGACGGCAAGTGATGTATAGTATGACATAACACATTCCTAACCTAGCTTAACCTGTGTCACAACACGATCATAACCTAAAAAAGCCTAACCTAAGGGACAAAACGTTCCTAATTGGGCGTAAATTGCGATGGGAAGTTTTTGGTTTGGTTCATGGTCCCAAATTCGTACGGTCTATGGCGACTGAAATAGTTCTGATAAAGGGCTGGTAGGACTGATTTTGTGTTTTTCCCCCATCAGACAAGGGTCGGCCAGTTATGAGCAGACTCCACACATAATAAATATCCCTACCTCCCCTTTTGTGCCTCGAAAACAAAAGTGAATTGGTTCCAAAATGTTAGGGCCTACATTTTGTTTTCACGTTGCGCCTACACGTTATCTGTAGGCCACCCCTTCCTCTCATTTCCCTTCTGCAGTCTGTAGCTAATGTATACATTCACAAGCAATTACGTGGAAACAATGGCGGGTATTGTCGACACCTGCGTTATTGTCGCGGAGGGATCAATCGGTGTCCACAACGGGCTTTTCTCGCAAATTGCACACACTCGAGCGTGGTATAGGAGGGCCCTCTGGTCTCAGCCTTCCATTGTCCTTGTTGGACCCTCGATATCGTGTGTGACAGAGTCAAAACATGGTACACTCGGCTCAAAGAAAAATATAGATAACCCATATATCCGCGTCGGTGGTTGAATGCTCTGAGGCGTCACTCTCGCAATAGACTGCCGATGACGAGGAGATGTGGTTCGAATTCCAATAGGTGGTGCCGAGGGTAGTTTTTTCCCCTAATAGGGCTTCCCCACTCTTTCTACGCAAATGTAGAGTACACTTCTTCTAAATTCAACTTACCCTAATCACAAGCCCATTAGCTTAGTTAGTACCTATGCGCCTAACTCTAAATGGTGGTAATAAGTGAGACTAAAAAACAATTTTTTTTATATATAAATTCAAATATAATAGAGAATGGCTTTCGTGGTTTTGAAGATGTAGAACTTCCATTCATTCCCATTAGAAACATTTTAACGAGAGGATATTTTTCCCTCTGAGCTGTTGCGCATTTAAATGCGCATCTCACCACAAAGGGAGTGAAACCAAAAGACTTCTCGCACTTTGTGAACTTTCTTTGTTCTTTTTGCCATGTCCTTCCAACGGAAGGTCCACTTAGGCAGAATTTATTACACTCGGGTTTTAAACGCCGCGGGTTACACGTACAGATGGGATGAATAATATGATACTATATATGTACCGTCCTAAGGCGTTTGGGCGGAGAGACGGGCTCATCACCCCGTGTGATGCTATTATTTTTTATCACCGCTTTTCACTACCTGTTCAGGTTATACATACATATGATAATTATAATAATGAGGTAGGGGTGAGGAAGGAAGCATTTTAGAGGTATTATATGCACATTAGCGTGGAGGGAGAGTGGGAAACCACTTAGGAAACACAGTTCTCAATAGAGCTGACTGAGATATAAACCACGATATCTCCATCATACGCAGGCCAGTCTAACACTATAAAGCGACGCCTTAGACGATTTGTCAACTGAAACGGATCCATGCGATGTTTCACCTGCGATTATTTGTCATAGGCATCGTGGAAATTGACCAAGAAGACCTTTTAGTTTTTAGCTAAATAGTTTCTCATCGAATGCTAAATATGCCCATGGCGAGTATTCAAGAATTGCCGAGATCACCATCTGTGGAAAATTAAACTAAATATATCTACTGGAGAAATATTTCATTTATTTAGACTAGAAGAGTTTTATTGTAACAAAAACACCTACATTAGCTCTCCTCTCCTCCTTCGCCCTTAAACCACTCGACTACTCTATAAAGGGCAAGGGTAACGGTTTTGTTCCAAAGGTAGCGTGACATCGGTTTAAAGGTCTTCGCTCCTGACTCTGTACTTGGTGTTCTGAACTGAGGTAAGAGGATAGTTTAAGTATGGTGCATTTCCTCTTAACTGTCCTTATCGTCTCTAACTTCTTGGATGAAGCCTATAATAACCCTTGTTTTAAAAGTACCAACGAAAAATAATAAAAAATAAATTGTTGGCTACGTTCAGTATCTTGTAGAAGGTCCGGTATGCTTGCCACGTACAGGGCAAGCAGGTATTGATTGACAGCCTGGAGGGGTGAGGGTTAGGATAAAGGGAGTAAGGGGGGAGGTGTGGGGTGGATTGTGGGTGGCAGCTTGGTAGGTAGGTAGGGTGAGGGGAGAAAAGGAGAAGATGACGCTAAGAAGGCTTGTGGATGGCAGCAGAAGGATGGAAAGGGGTGGTAAGGTATCGTGGGATGGTTTTATATAGATGGAGGATGGGAGGGGGGGGGGAAGTAAGGCTCGGGGCTTGGAAAGGACCTTCTTGTCCTTACGAGTCGTGCAGGCGAGGCACGTCATCTGGACCTAGACCAGAGGCTGCAGTAGAGCTCCGTGTTCTGGCTACCAGATCATTTTTTTCCTTCTGATGAGGGATGTCTCTATCAGGACAGCCCTTCTCCTTCAAACCTCTGCGTCTCGAGAGAGAACAAGACCGCTCCAAGGGGTCATACACAAGGTGCCCATATTTCTTAGTCACAAAATCGGGACTTTTTGGAACATCTTCGGGGCTCTGTTGGATTATGGGTAGGTGGGACGGAAACCTTTTAAAACGTAAGCCTTGTCAGTGGCGTTTCAGACCATCACGGATACAAGAAATTAAAATATAAAATAATAAATATATAAATTATACAAAATATATACACTAATCAAGAAACAATAGCTAATGAACGGTACAACATTACCTCAGGATGACAATGAAATTGATTTAACAAAAGTGTACCTATTTAAATGTATTTGTTTACATAAAGAAATGAGCAGACCACTAAAGAACGTTCACGAGGCTGATCGAATAGCTTTGAAGCAATGGGGAGGTTGATAAGCTGTGGGAGATCGAGAGTGCGTGTCAACGTTTTTAATTGCCTCGGATAGCGTGGGCGGCCTACACACACAAATAATATTATTCCAACAAAGCTTTGTAAAAATATTTGAAAAGTGTTGTTTCCACATGACATAATATACTTTCAATGAAACAAATAGCCGAAACTATTGTAAATGCATTTTAGTGGGGATAGTCCCTCATAGATATCTTATTCTGAAAATTGAAAAATGACACATGGACACGGGAATCGAACCCGGGACCTTCGGCTTAGTACGCCAATGCTCTTACCACTGAACTATCCAGGATTCGTCCCGTGTTCATAGTCATTCTTCACTCATAGTTTAAGGCAGAGTCTAAGATGGACGTGCGGAAGTCTTAGATTCTGCCTTAAACTATGAGTGAAGAATGACCATGGGCACGGGACGAATCCTGGGTAGCTCAGTGGTAAGAGCATTGGCGTACTAAGCCGAAGGTCCTGGATTCGATTCCCGTGTCCAGGTGTCATTTTTCAATTTTCAGAATATGTTAATATACTTTCATTTAATTGATTCATGGCTTCAAAAAAAAGAGAGTCATTTACTTCCCTCCAAAGTGGGACAGCTATGCGTCCCACAAGGAATCTTGGGGACAGTGGGACACGTGTGTCCAAAGCGGGACGTCTGATCACCTTAGCTTTGCATGAATCACGTAACACCTTTTTGTTACCTTAGTTTTACCTTCCCTGTCCCTCTCATGTTACACAAATTAGGCATTTAGCCTGGCTCTTCCCTCTCCCTTCACAATCTTCGTTACGTAACATAAGGAATATTTTATGACACTAAAATAGGGTTTTGGTTTTAATACAACTCATAATCGGAAGTTATTAATAAGTTTATTTATAAACAGTGAACACTTAAACAGTAATAATATTTTTTCAACATTATAATCTAAGTATAAGATCTGTGTTATGTAACCCTCCTCCTACGTAACACAAAGTAGACATTAGAGCACCCTCTCAATAGCGCTACTTGGTTTATGGAGGACCCCTTAGGAACTAGGGATTATATGAGGGTTTGGGTGGCGGTGATTGATCTGGGTAAATTATATGAGAATTTGTGTGTGTTTAGTTTAGTTACTCACCTATAATAATATTCTAAATTTAATTAAATAACAAAAGTACAATTTTATATTCTTTAAATTGAAAAATGACAGCTAGACATGGGAATCGAACCCTGGGCCTTTGAATTCGGATTCGATTCCCGTGTCCAGGTACTATTTTTCAATTTAGAGGATATGATATTTAGATGCGGCTATAAGCGTAATTAACAACTATAATATCTTGGTTATGTAATCCATCTTAAAATTATAATTTGCTTCAGTTAAAACTAGGAGGGTTCTTTGTTATCTAAATTTCGATCTTACACACTTGTTTGTCACATAGATTACAACTGTGTAGAAATCAGGCATGATAAATATAGTAATAGTGAAATTATGGTGTATTTTTATTTTTCTATTTAGTGTATATTTGTTATAAAACATGGTTATATCACACATCTTACACAAAAACTTAATCTAAAGCATCACACTATTAAATATCTAAACCTAAAAGAATAATAATTTGGAATTAACATATTAGGAGACTGAAAATACAAACATATTATTTATGGCCAAAATTGATTCTATTTTACTATGTATTTGCATTCAGATTTGGGGCTGTTTTGATTTCGAAATCGTTGAATTCACTGATGTCCCAAAGTATTTTCTGTCAGTATATCTTAATTGACAGATTACTTTTATTTCTTAATAACGCGCATTGGTGAACACACGGATAAATACGTCAGTCACAACTTTTCTTATTTTATGGTGATAGTATGATAGAAGTCCGAATCCCGGATTGATGTACTGAGATGATTTTTCCTAAAGGGTTTCCCAGTCCATCTACATATAGATGTGGGTACATTTCTTCCAAATGTTATCTTATTTATTCCTGTCCCACTAGTTACAATATATATATATATATGCAGTTAGCACAAACGGGTAGTAAGACGTAGATCACGAACAAAAATGGATCAAATTATTATTATTATTATTATTATTATTATTATTATTATTATTATTATTATTATTATTAGCACCGCGTCTTACTACCCGTTCGGGTTATACGCACTTACGCTAATGTGTAATGGTAGGGTGATTGTGAGATGAAATGAAAGACCTACAGTTTAACGTGGAATCCGAACCACGGTGGAGGCCTGGCATTCCTCACATTCACAAGATATCTTGTCAGAGGTGAAGGAAGGGTTTGGTAATCAAATAGATCTTTGGCGGGACAGAGGATTTAACCCTGGCCGCCAGCATAGAAGTCTGACACCTTACCCCTAGACCGCCAGGTCACCTACATCTCATATCGTTGATTTTGTCATCGCGTAGAATCGAACTGCGGTCATATCCGCCGCCGCTTGGTCCCTTTTCCTTCCAAACCGTGTACTCTGTGCTCGATAATGAATCCCCTTTCAAACAAAAATGATAAAATATGACACAAAGGCTGTATTTTAATTAGGGCTTCATTATAGATTTTGGCGGTTAATCCCTTGGCTTCAGTCGGTAGTTTGTCAGTCCAATACAGGGTTTACAACCTGTCTATTACTTGCTCAGGTAAAGTCGTCTCCCTTCATAACTCAATCAGTTACAAACAGGTAGTGTTTAGGAAGTGAAAGGAACAGGTTCAACTAATTTAAAATTTAGATTATAACACTTGATCCGTCCTTCAATTGGAACACGTGATATAATATTATTTATTTATTACATATCGGGCTGTACGATTATGTGCTAATCACCCAAATGGTTTTAGGGATTCGAAAGGCTATATTTATAAGAAGTGTACCCGCATTTTCGTGAAAGGGGTTTATTATATTACGATAGTAGCGCCTTAGACTATGCGACCACCTAAGTGGGTAACAATACGAATATTTCATAATGTTATATAGTATAGTGTTATATAGTATTTTAAAATATTTATAATGTTTTATTATAATAATATTTTACTACCCGTCGCGTTATACAATTCGACCATAGCTGACGCTCACAAAGTGAAAATTAACTACGCACAGTAATATATTTAGGGTGTGATGGAAGGGGATGCGAAAAAAAGCCAGTGTTTTTGCTGTTTTTTATGGTAAAACATTTTGGGTTAAGATAGTATGAATTTTGATAATTGGAACTCGGTTAATAGGGGTTTGGATATTTTAGGTTAGGATAATAGGACTTTGGATAGTAAGGGCTCCGATAATAGGGATCTAGATATTTTAGGTTATGATAATATGACTTTGGATAGTCAGGACTCGGATATTAGGGATCTAGATATTTTAGGTTAGGATAATAGTACTTTGGATAGTCAGGACTCGGATAATAGGGATATAAATATTTTAGGTTAGGATAATAGGAATTTGGATAGTCAGGACTCTGATATTAGGGATCTAGATATTTTAGGTTAGGATAATAGGACTTTGGATAGTCAGGACTCAGATAATAGGGATCTAGATATTTTAGGTTAGGATAATAGGACTTTGGATAGTCAGGACTCGGATAAAAGGGATCTAGATATTTTAGGTTATGATAATATGACTTTTGATAATCAGGACTCGGCTAATATGGGTTTGGATATTTTAGGTTAGGATAGTAGGAGTTTGGATGATAAGGGTCCGTATGGTTGATGTTCTACTGTAAATATCTTACCTAATACAGCGATAAAATCTCCTTCCGTGAAGTGGTATTGGAACCCGACGTAGGCGTAGTCGTTGAGGAACCCCTCTTGAACACGAGGGTGCTTCTTCCAGATATTCTTAAGGGCGTAGATGTCTCTAAAGGAGTTGAGGTGCCTTCCTTGATACAAGCATTGAGGTCCTTGTCCCAGTACTTCAGCTCCTTGTGAAGCTTGTAGTAGCCCACCCCGGGGATAAACTCGTGGTCCTCTTGCAGGTCCCTTAATTTACTTGAAAAGACTCAAACTGGATCATTGGTTTAGTAGAGCCTCAATAGTGGGAGATGGGCTGGAGTTAAAACCCGCACTATATGGACTAGTCAGAAAAAAAAACTACTCTGAAAATATTTTAGTTATTTTAAATGTACTTACTTACATACTCTATGGCGTTAGGAACAAGAAAGTTTATTTCCGCACTCACAAAAGTACGCCAAAGGTCCCGAGTTTGATTCTCGTGTCCAGGTGTCATTTTTTTAATGTAAAGAATATCATATTCAGATGTGGCTATAATTGTACAATTGACAACATGAGCCCCTCCCGAGTCCAAGGTGACTGCGTTATCTGATAACTCGCGATCTTAATTGATCGCTCATATGTAGCCGACGGTTTCTACACGTACTAAGCCAAAGGTCCTTGTTTCAATTCCCGTGTCCAGATGTAATATTTTTTTTCAATTTAAAGAACCAAGATACTTATCTCAGTAGAAAGACGTGCTACAAACTGATAAAAGCCGCCTGACTTGGCATAAAAACAAACAATATTTTATTAAGTCTTAGGAAAAGCTGTTAGATGATACTTCTTCGAAATTATGCGGAATCCGTCAAATGAATTCGTCCTATACTGTCGGTTTGTGAGTTGGAACATATATCTCGTCTGGCAATACACATATTATATATATATATATATACACCCTATTTATGGTTTGAGGAAGGGGGAGGGGGGTTGGTAATTAACAGCTAGCAGAAGGTTCTTTATTGTAAACATTGGCTGAACGTCATTAGTGTTAAACTATTCTGAATTAATTATGTGATTAGTAATGCTATTTCATCAATAAAAAGTGACCTGCTTCTGTGGCGGCGTGCTCTAACGCGCTACTCTCGCAGTTGACTAGACTGCCGATGAAAGAAAGATCGAGGTTCGAATATAGGTACACTTCCTCTACGAAAACGAGGGTACACTTCGTATTAATATAACCTTCTGAATTCCTAGAAAACATTAGCTTAATTAGTACATAAGTGTATAACCCGAACGGTTATTAACAAGCGGTGTTACAAAAAATTGTTACCAAACGATTATAATAATACCACCTTAAATACTTCACATCCCCCAGTTTGTGAAACAGTTTTCATACCGTTAGGTTAAGTCGCAAATAAACCATGTGATAAAAGTAGTAATTAAAATAAACAACTAACTAGTTTTATTTTTCTCTCTTTTCTTCCTGCTCTGATGTTTGAAGTGACTACTCAACTGCACACATGTTGTCATCTACATATATCACTACAAGTCTCATGTGATGTATTTATTGCCCTATTAAAAACATACCATGCTCAAATAAAATATATGATACATTTGTAAAACAAATAAATTATATTTTCATAAAGCTATGAGTAGCATACTTTATTTCAACGTGACATATACGGTTATTATTAATGACCACACAAACTTTTTTTTTTTAAATGTGACATTTTAAATGTTTCTGTCCTGGAAAATTTGTTTACTGTGACCCCCACTCCCCTTTTCCCCTGTACCTTTAAATTGTTAATGCCAATTTTATGGTTCGTATATTTCAATTGTCCGACACCTTGGCTCAATCGGTAGC
This sequence comes from Timema douglasi, assembly GCA_901482245.1. Classification (NCBI taxonomy): domain Eukaryota; kingdom Metazoa; phylum Arthropoda; class Insecta; order Phasmatodea; family Timematidae; genus Timema; species Timema douglasi. The sequence continues at coordinate 103,276 of CABEEJ010000492.1, read as the reverse complement.
GTATCTGCCTACTGTGCTAAGGGTCACGGTTTCGATTCCCGGCATGGTTGAAAATGTATCATCGATGAAATGTGGGTTTACCCTTTCACAGTGATGAATTAACGGTCGGGGGACTGGATGTTGTGCCTGCCCTAGTCTTATGTTAGATTATAAGGCATATGAAGCTACAAGCAAGCCGTCAGTGGAAAATATATGGCTTGAATAAAAAACAGCCACAGGTTGGAAACAGTGATGGATGGATTTATTTCAATCAGACCGCATTCACTTAATAACCTTGGTGGTCACGAGGTATAAAGTGTCAAAATTGTGGATGGTAAGGCTCGAATCTCAGTCGGGGGAGGTTTTTTTTAGGTGTGATTTTATAACAGGACCTCTCCATCTCGTCTCCATTCTGATGTTTGTGCATTTCTTCTAAATTATCCTCATCATCGACATAATATTCTACCACCTGAATTAAGATTTTAATAATCCCTGTGACCTGCATTGGCGGGCAAGTGGTCTGGTTGGTCGGTGACGTGGAGGTCAGGGTTTAATTCCCACCTACAGTACGCCCATGGCTTCTTTGGTGCTGACTGTCAGAAATGACAGCTGCTAAACACATGTTTTTGCAGATCACCTGGTTCGGCGTAGGGATACGTTATTTGGTCTGGTAGCTTTTCAAAGCTGTTAACTGTCAGCTGGGAGCTGTCAGTCAGCACAAAAGAAGCCATGGGGCTACTGTACATGTACTGATATGTTTTTTCCCTTTAAATGGTTCATCTCTTTCAATCCACGCACGTACGGATACTTTTCCTCTAAATTCCACCCTCTTTGTCCCATTAAGTACCATGCAAATAGTCAGGAAGGGCAATAACGAGACCCCGGACTATGATGTCATCTTTTTTTTGTTTGGTTTCGTCACGTACAGTGCTCATAAGTACATAAACTCTATTCATAATCCCCTAGTTGTAGAAATGTGTATTTTATAGGTTTTTATGTGATTTTATTTTGTTATTTTGGAATTCTAAATCATATTTTCTTGCTTCGAGTCTGTTTAAGGCATTTTTGATTCATTTTAAAGTAATAATGTTGAATACATATATTTTTAAATATTATCTATGATTTAAAAAAATGAACTTGTTGTTGGAATAAGAAGATAATGTAGGTCATCATGAACTTTCTGTCCTCTGTGCTTGGTTTTGTTGTAAACTACACATTTTCTTGTGAGACTGCAACTAGACTGGAGAGGGTTGCGTTGGCAGGGGGTAGTTATTATTTCTTTACCTTACATTTTACATCCATTACTGTTTCCAGACTGTGTCCTGGGTCAGTTTTTTATTCAAGCCATATATTTTACACTACCGGTTTGATAGGCCTGTCGTAGCTTCATATGGCTTATAATCTAGGACAAACTAGGACAGGTACAACATCCAACCCCCGCCCATCAATTTATCAATATGAGAGGTTAAACCTACATTTCACCTATGATAAATCTTCGGCAGTGCCAGGAATCGAACCCTGGACCCTTAGCTCAGTAGGCAGACACGCTACCGATTTAGTTAAAGTGCTGGATAGATATTATTTCTGATACATATATTTAGCAAAATCTAAGAGTTCGGTTGTTAAAGGCTTTTCATTGTATTTTTTATTCATAAAGTGGGTGTTTGATTTACTCGTGGGCATTTATTTATTACAAGATGTTGCTCATATTTTAGGTAATTTTTTGGAAATGTATGTAATTTTATAGTTCATTTTTTGATCATTTTTAGGTGATTAGTAATTATAACATTTCACTCTAGTATTACTATTATTATCTTATAGATATTGATAATATAAATCAGAAATGACCGCTGCAGTTCACATTACTTTATATATGAAAGTAATTTATATAAACTATGTACCCGCTTCGGTGGTATCATGGTCTAAGGCGTAACTCTCGCAATAAACTAACCGCCAAAGACTGGGAGATCAGTGTTCGAATCCCGATCGGGTGTACTGAAAGTTTTTCCTAAAGTGTTTTTCCACACTTTCTCCACCAAAATGTGGGTTTATTTCCTCTAAATTTGACCTTTCTTATTTCTACAACATTAGCGTAACCTGCTTCGGTGGCCGCATGATCTAAGGCTTCGTTCTAGTATTAGAATAGACTGCCGATCAAAGGGAGATCGGGCTTAGAATACCAGTCGGGTGTACTGAGGATGATTTAAAAAAAAAAAATGCTTCCCACTCTTCCTCCACGGAAATGCGGGTACATTTCTTATAAACTCAACCTCCCTCATCCCCAACTCAATAGCGTAATTAGTACAGTTATAATCCCAAAGTTATTAAGGCATGGTCAAAAAAAAATAGGTGGACGAAAATGTATGTATAGTCGGATTTTGGTAGGAAGAACGGTAAAAGCTAGATACTAAAGTTATTCAAACAATTTTAATATAGTTATAACTTATATACCCGCCTCTGTGGTGTAGTTGGTTAACGCGCTTGTCGTGTTAAGCTCGACTGCTGAGGACGGGGAGATCGAGGTTCGAGTCTCGGTCGGGTGAACTAGGGGTGGTTTTTCCTAAATGGTTTTCCACTCTCACTCCACGCAAATGTGGGTTCACTTCCTCTAATTCAACCTTCCCAATTCCTAATCCAATAGCGTAATTAGTACTTAAAGCGTATAACCCTAACGGGTAGTAAGACGCGGTGCTAAATAAAAATAAATAAATATAACTTATACATGAAGTCATGTGATCTACAGCTGTCACTTTTTATAGATATTACCATTACTTATAAAATATCACGAATAATAAAGTAGAATATTTTCAATATTGGTCACAACAAATTTTGTTTGAATTTTCTCTACTGTTCTTCCTACCAAAATCAGGGTATATAGCTCCAAGATACATTACCTCATTTTATATTCATACTTTATTTCTTTATAATGAACTTCAAATAAAATGGCATCTGGAGATTAGACAGTGATGACGCTCAATATGGAGGCTGTTAGAAGCATATGGATATTATCTTGTCTATGGCGATGCTGAGTACTTTTAATGTAACATACTTCTCACGATACATTAAATTAAGACCTCATTTTCCTGTTGGGCTCAAGGCCGACTAGAAATAATATATTAGTTAAGCCTCGTTTATTATGTAACAAGTTGGACCCAACGTGTTGGGAGACAACACGTGAGGAAAAAGTAAGGTGCGTTTACTGGCGCCAACTTGTTGGACCAACATCCTGGGTCCTCCGCTAATTTTTTAATCAGTCTACACATTTATAGCCATGGATAACGACTTATTACTTGCCGTTTCTTTATTTATTGTGGACAGAAAGTGTACTCTTGCAGAGAAAAACCAAAATGTCAGAAACGGTGGGAGGGTTTGAAGCTTTTTAGCTAAATGTTGAATCGAAGGTACGTACATAGGAATAATGAATTATCTACATTTGCAAAGTGGATTTGATAACGTAACGTTCCAAAGAACAGAATATTTTTGAAATAAATCAATTTAGTTTAACTGTATTAGCCTTGTTCCATTTCATGATCACAAAGCTATGCCAACCTCGATGTTATTTTTAAAAGGCCCTCCCTATGAAAATTGGACAGTAAAATCCAATATATGTAAGAATTAACTTTTTTATATTCTTAAAATATACAAAACTAATTTACACGTATTAATACGTCAATTCATGTGATCTATAGCCCCAAATAGAGACAATTTGATTTTTAAATTATTTTGTACTTTTAGCTCAAGGTGTTGCTATTATTTTAATCTAGCTGTACTACTGAGCACGTGAAAAAGGTGTCAGTCTCCTACTGTCGAATCTCAACCGTGTGCTCTGATAAGATAATAAATGGTTCCTCTCCTCTAAGGTGTCTTTACAAAAATGAGTAGTGAATGAAGAGATGTTTAATAAAATAAACTTTTGATTCAAGCTTATGATATAAAATTAAAGGAATCTTTATTTTTACCACATTAAAGAAAACAGTTTACTTTTATAAATTAAAATTGAATTATTAGATCACCCTCGATTTATTATATTTGATTATTTCACACGCTCAATAAATTATAAACAGTTTTTATTTGGGGGAAATCAAGCACATTATTTGATTCTCCCACACATTAATTAAATAAATGGTACGGTGTATCGCAAATACTAGTCCGCTCCTTTACCTAAAATTGAAGCCATTTGCTTAAAATGTGCAAGTTGAGATAAACAAAATAGTAAACATTGATACAGAAATATAATGGAAACAAAAATAGAATTTTACCAAGAAGCATACACGAAACAATTGACACTTTTACAGAATTTTATTATTTGTTTCGGACACTTTCAACGCCTCAATTTTACCATAACCCTATTTAAAAAAGTATATTTTCCAATAGCTTGGAGGATATTGGTTTTATATAGTATTCCTTCAAATACATTTTTATAACTTTAATAGGGCTTCAACTTTGCAACGGTAATTTATTTCGTATCTCAGAGAGTGGTGAAGGTATGATCAAAATTAGAAAGTTTCACTTAAGGTGATTGGCCCTTTTCATTTGGCGTGGAAATGCAGAGCCATAGGAACAAACTGTTATCTTCAAGAATTTTTATTGTTTTGAAATCTTATTTTCGGAAACGGTTTGTTCAAGAATAAAAGCATGTTGTTTATTTTATACTTTTTATATAAACACCTCGTCTATGATTTTAATAGTGATCAAATATCGATAAACTTTATATTTTTCAATAGAAAACTGCCGGCTGCATAGCAAAAATAAGAAAATGTAACAATTAATAAACATCGGTACACTATCTTAGAAGGGGTGTTGAAAATATTAACAAAAGAATTTCACTCGTTCTCGAGAAAACTGATATTTCCAAACGTATGATTTTTCCGCAAGACCTGTCCATTAGCTAGCACCAACTACTATTTCCGTGATCCATCTGTTCCTGTTGGCGCGGAAGGATACGTTGGTCGGTTGTGAAGCCACGACATGCCTTTCACCCTCCCGCCCACCATCCCACAAAATAGGTTTTAGACTTGCACTCAACAGGGCCAAGGACCTTATGTAAAATACCCTATAATTCGTTTCATTAGAAAATTAGAGGTGCAATTTTGTTTGTAATGTTAAACGGTGTCTTGGTACTAACTTTGGTCAAAATCGTTAAAGCTGACTTTGAAAATTTTATGTTGTCGTATTTTTGCCCTTTAGTAAACTACCCTTAAGTTTTAGGGTTAGATAGCTAGTTCCAAAATACCTCTGGGGAACCTTATGAGAACCCTGGATACAATATTTTATTTCGATCAGTAGAGTTGTTTAGGTTCTAACTCAGGTAACAGATAGATATTTGAAATCCTTCTAACTCCAATCTCCTAAGAGACCCCACCGAAAGGGACTTTCCAGCTATACCGTCCATAGGCTCAGTGGCCTTTCACAGTGCAACCACTGTTACCATCGGGGACGGGACCTTTTCGTCGGACATGGACCGGAGTCCATGAGTGCTGTTCCGGTTTACTCGGGCACCCGAAAAATCCAGTCCCGGCCCCCCCATGCCAGACCTGCCTTGGGTTACTTGGGAAAATCC
>CABEEJ010000492.1:31025-97078 GCA_901482245.1 Timema douglasi | reverse complement strand
TATATATATATATATATATATTATGATACCACAACAAATTGCGTGTTTTGTTATATCGTGAATACATAAACTAATATTAAAAATTCATTGTAGTATACTATTTAAAAACAACCACTCTACAATATTGATACCGTTAATTCTATCAAGCGTCTGGTTTCTTAAATAACCTTTTCATTGATAATGTGCAATTTCCCACATTTCTTAACATAGTCATTTATAAAAAGTAAACGAAACATATCAATTGAAATGAATTACCTACTCTAGTTTCACAAGAAAATATTTAATCTTTGTAATTCGTTATATCAAAGTCCAGGGACTAGTATATTATTTTACTGAGGAGAGTTGTCGCTTTTTTAATCGGTTTCGAAATGGTATTTAATTAAATTAAATGTAAAAATAATGCTAGCCCGGTGAAGCTGATTCTATGCTAATCTATTCTGAATGTCAAAACACATATAAGTCAAATGGTTTAATATGGACTTTTCTTTAAAGCTTTTTTAAAAATAAATTCACTTGCGTTTGTCTGCTTTACCAATAATTTACAATTTACCCAGGAAGTATCATGGTTTTGTCGCCAAGACAAGCAAGATTTAACAAGACTGTACCGATAAACAGTTCCCTCCCTATTAGTAAAGATGATCAAAATACATTAGTTCACTTTATTATTTCGTTTGTGGTTGACAGTGTCGTGTCGCGGGGTGTTTCCAGGGTAAGCAGAGCTTGTTAAAACGGTACCGTTGATATGTCCTTACTCAATTTGTCCCCATTCTTACAATCATAAAGAGGCTCTGCTCTACGGCTTAACTAGCGCATTACGATCAAAATTTGCCTCTCCTGGCTACCTCCACGTCATTGGTAGGATTGTTCACAGTCCAGTATTGCCCGAGATAGTCCCGGAATTTAATTCATGGCCCTGTTTCTCGGGTGATTCCTACCCGGTACCAAAAAACAGTTACGGAAATCAAGACATTTATTGCTGCGTAGCTCTACGCTTAAATACACTTTACTTCACCTCTGACAAGACGTGTAATTATCACAACTCGTGAATGTGAGGAATGCCGGGCCTCCACCGTGGTTCGGATCCCACGTTAAACTGTAGGTCCTCCATTTCATCTCACAATCACCCTATTCACCCTACCATTACACATTAGCGTAAGTGTATATAACCCGAACGGGTAGTAAGACGCGGTGCTAATAATAATAATAATAATAATACACTCTACTACTAGCCTTAGGTTCAGATATACAGTTTAAATAAACACCACATAACGATAGGTAATGTATTTACAAACGTTATTATTTGCATTTGCCACATTCTACGTCCTCGCTGCAAATCTCATTTCTCGATCGCGTCGATTTGATCCGCTCTACTTTACTTTCCTTGTTTCTACCTCACACCATGTTCCTTATTCCACAGCACCTAAGATAAAGAAAACACATATGTCATGCATGAAGTTACCTAGCAGTATATTTTTGAATAAAATACATAACTGATATATTGCACACGCACAGTAGTGATATGTGACACCTTATACGTAAGTTTATCATAGTTCTACTACAGCTATCTATTGAGTGTCCCGGAACTATACCGGACATATTTGGCAACTCTGGTTACTAGTGGTTGGTAAAATGGATATCAAGAGGGATATTAAAGCAATATTAATATTGCGCGTCTGGACTATACCACTCGTAGTCTAGTTTGTGGAGAATCAGCCAGTATGATGTACCGTTGTCCAGGGGACGCCCGAATGTACTAACCGAACATCCTTTCCGTGGAGACTCTTTCCATGTCCCGATGAGATTGAGGGGATGATGGTAGTGAATATGGAGGTTTGGAACCTATAGAAACTTCCTTGTCCTAACTCAAGGCTAATTAATTAAACCCCGGTGACTGTTGGGGTAGTTCCCCTTTCGGGAAAAATAGCGAAGGTACCAGCCGGGAATTTACGCCCGCGAGTCCTAGGTTCGTATACAGGTGCACTGACCACTACACCTCTGGGCCGGCTATCGAGAGGGAGGAAAGAGTTGCACTAGTACACTCCTGTCAAACCTTGCTTGTCCTGGCAACAACTACACGACGAGCCTCTCCTGTTGTTAATATCTACTTTACTAGTACACTCCTGTCAAACCTTGCTTGTCCTGGCAACAACACACGACGGGCCTCTCCTGTTGTTAATATCTACTTTACTAGTACACTCCTGTCAAACCTTGCTTGTCCTGGAAAAAACACACGACGGGCCTCTCCTGTTGTTAATATCTACTTTACTCCACAATTCACCAGGACTCCTGCTCGCAGAAGTAGGCAAGCTTAGTATCGCAATTGATATCGTTGAGTTTACCGTCTCGGAGAAGAGAACCACAATCTTCTCCGGGGCTTCCCCCAAGATTGTTGGGTTCGTTTGTTCCCCAAGGCACAAAGCCGGTAGATAAAAGCGAATCACCTGTAAGAAACATCGCACAGTATTAAACAATTCTTTCATTCTTGTGATGGTTGGAAGTTTCTAAAAACCGCTTCAGATGGATTCTTTACTCGGATATGTCTCGTCGTTATTGACAAGTGATGAAAAATGACGTTGGTAAAGTTAATTTAATTCAAAACAGCATTTGAGTAATTTTTGAATTGTGTGAAAATTATTGAGTTCGTGCATATCAACCTATCTATATAATGTAATATTAGTTACTATACAATCGACACTAAGGTTCAATTTCATAGTAAGCCTAAGTCCGTCTCAAGTGCGGTGCTATACTATATAAAGTACTACACCTACCTATACTAGAATGGTTTGAAGTATGAAACTGGCCCATTCCATTCTAGCTAAGTAGGTGTCATCTTGTAATTAGTATGGTGACACATTTGAGGCGTACTAAGTCTAACTATGAAACTGGTCCAAATTTGATGTAAAATTTAATGATTACAGTTTGCTAGTAAATTTATGATTGGATTAGTTCTTTTCTAAATATTCGAAACTGATTGTTGGATTGGTTTAAGAACATATTTTCTTTTTCGATTACATTGCATCTTACATTTTAAACTATCCATTTTACCACATTTAAAAAAGAACACAAAAAATAGTAATATAAAAAATATATTTAATTGATTTTAGTCTTACTGTTAAGTTAAGTATATAGGAAACCACATCTCGACATATTTTCGTGTCATACGGAATCCTGTTTTTATTGTCCTGCTTAATCTGCTATCTGAGATGTGCTCATAAGTTGGCATTAGTTAAAAACAGAACAGCGACTAAATCTAGGAATTATCTTCAACTGTAATTTATTAGTTTCTCCTATATACAGTATATTTATTCCGTTATTATCATTTGAAATACAATATCTTTTCTGTTAAAATTGGCCTACTTTACTGGTTTGCTATAGTTGAGTGTGAATTCTTTAATGTTAATATAATATCTCAATACTTGTATTATAAAAAGGAAGGGTTCGTATCCCGGTTGGGTCTATTAAGGATATTTTCTCCTAAATAATTTCCCACTAAACTTCAATGTGAATGCCGGTAGATTACCTCTAAAATGCTTTCTCCTCATCCCTACCCAATTAGAGTAATTAATTATCATATATTTGTATAACCTAAACGGGTAGTAAGACATGATAACATTAAATAAACATTCAAAGACATGTTCTACGTTTAATGAAGGCCTGTAACGATTTAAAGCCACTCAATTTTATTTTAAATCAGAATAGGCATTTCATTGAAAAAAATAATTACTATTATTATTAACATCGCGTCTTACTACCCGTTTGGGTTACGCGCAAAAAAAAAAAATCATTCTTACCTAGAACGGTCAGATAATTTCCTTCAGTGTACAAATCATGGAACCCTACGTGGGCGAACGAGTTTAGGTAACTGTCCATAATTTTAGGATGTCGGCCCCAGATGTTGAGAATAACGTCCATCTCCACCTTTGAGTTGACTACCGCCAGGTGCGCCCCCTCTTCGGCGCAGACGCGGCGCGCTTCCTCCCACGTGTTAAGCTCCGTGTGCAGTTTGTAGTACCCCAGTCCGTGAATAGTCTCATAGCCGGGCCCGGCTCTTGGAGGGGGAGCTGAAAATACACCCAAATCTAGATTTTCCGGGAACGCGTTAGAAATGGGGTTCTTCAACTGCATTTTTATTATAATAATTTGTTATTAGTACGCTCATAGGGTGACCTGGTGGTCTAGGGGTAAGGTGTCAGACTCCTGTGCTGTGGGGTCCGGGGTTCAATCCTCGGTCCCGGCACAGATTTATCTGATTACCAAACCCTTCCTTTACCTCTGACAAGACGTGTATTAATGACAACTTGTGAATGTGTGGAGTGCCAGGCCTCCACCGTGGTCCGGATCCCACATTAAACTGTAGGTCCTCCATTTCATCTCACAATCACCCTACTATTACACATTAGCGAAAGTGCGTATAATCCGAACGGGTAGTAAGAAGCGGCGCTAATAATAAATAGTACGCTCAATCCCTATATTAATCTTAACATATTATTCAAGGTTATTCAACAGTAAAATCACAATTTTAAGAAGAGGTGTATAATTAATTATAAGCTATAATAATGAAATAAATCAAATAATTACAGTTTACCCCTTTTACATGCCAAAGTTAAGATAGATTAATTAATGTATGGGGCTGAAATTTAGTAGGCCTATAACTAGACATTCTTATGAGGTGTACACAAATAAATATTTATAATACTATTACAAATATCTTAAAATAGAGATAAGATGTAATGAGGTGGACTGGATAGAACTAGCCCCAAATAGAGATAAGAGTATAATAAGGTGGACTGACTAGAACTAGCTCCAGATAGGGATAGGGTGTAATAAAGTGGACTGGATAGAACTGTCTCAAGATAGGTATATGATGAAATAAAGTGGATTGGATAAAACTAGCTCCAGATAGGGATAGGGTGTGATAAAGTGGACTGAATAGAACTGGCTTAAGATAGGGATATGATGTAGTCGAGGTGTACTGGTTAGAACTATCTCAAGATAGGGATAGGTAGACTGCTTTTTTAAGTGCGGCAATGAACTTTCAAGCTACCTTCTTGCTAATGCCATGGAGTAGGTAAGTAATAGAACACGTCTAGGTATAAAGTATTAAAATATTCGTCCTCCCCGAGGATAAAACCAAAGGACCTTTATAACTGCGGCGGTGGGACCTCTCCAGGCCCTTCGACGGGTATCTAACCTTTGACTAGAGCCGCCAGAACAATCTCCTCTTCAGCACCGCACCGGCTTGAGGTTTGTTCTACGTCAACCTCCCAAGGGCCGCTGTCTTGCTCAACAGAGGTCGTTGAACCAGCACTGTGCTTCAAGTTCACCTGAGAACAGTCGCATCCCCCGTGAATACTACGCTCAGGACAAACTCTTTGTACTTCGCATCATTGGCAATGCTCTGTGTTATCTGAGAGGGTAAAAAATCGTGTGAAAGAAAGAACAGAATCTAGGACCCGCTTCGATAGTACGATGTTTTAATGCAGGGGTTGGCAACCTTTTTCGAGCCCCGATCGACTTTTACATTTATTGAAGGTCCTGTGATCACCCTCACCTTTTCTTTCTCCATTTTACTTTTAATTCTTTTTTCCCCCATGCATCTGTATTTATTAATTAAATTAAACATTTCTTGCCTTGATAGAAAATACATAAAATTAATAAAACATACACTCCGTTTACCCTGAAAGGTAGCAGTATTACCTTGATGGACTACACTATGATCCTATCTTATAAGCTGTAACATAGTGGAATAATGCAAGGTAAGCTTGCTTTTTCGAAACGGTGTAGTTTTCTTACGCGATCGACCTTTTGCCGACCCCTGTTCTAAGGCGTCACATTTAAAAATAAACTGAATTGATGATGACAGTGGGATCGGAGTTTTGAATTCTGGTTGGATGTACTCGGGAGGATTTTTCTAAAAGGTTTTCCACTCTCCCTCCGTGCAAATGCAGGTACACTTCCTCTAAGTTCAACATTACTCATACCTCGCATAAAACATGAAAAGGCAGTAAGGCATTGGGGCTGAAATAACTAGGTAGTATTTCATTGGCTGTCCTGGGTTCAATTCCCATGTTCAAATATAATTTTTCAACTAATTGATCAACAATACCAAACTAGTACTTGGATAGATGAGATATTTGATCTGTAGGTTTGATTGGCAGTGCACAAACTGCACCGGTGGCCACACGATATAAGTCGTCAATCTTTACAATACTTGTATTCCCGGTTTCGGGAAGGTCAAGGTTTGAATCTCGGCTAGACGCATTTAAGGTGATATTCCACATATGATTTTTCTTTAGCTTTTCTATCCCTACTCCACGATAATGCACGTGAGTTTCCTCTAAATTACCCTCCTCATCACCTCCCTTAACTATAGTAGTTAATAACTGGGCGCTTAAACATAACTTACTCGTGAAAATCACAATATCAGAAGCAACAAATTCAACCTGTGAAGCCAAACACATCACGAATAATTTGAATGTAAATCAGACTGGCAAATCAACTCATCAAAACAAATGGGATTTAAATTGGAAACGATCCATGTCCCTTTGGACCTCTAGTACGTCTCTTTCCTAATCATAGCCAAATTAATGGTATGGGCACAATTGGGAATCGTGTTTGTTAAGAATTTAGTGTATAGCAGGATCCTGGCTGGAGGGAAGGTTTATAAAATACAAACATACTGTTTATCAGGGGGCGTAGCTAACGTTGTAAAGCAAGAGAGACTGACAATGTAAATACAGTAGCCTCATTCATATATCACCATAAACTAGTTATAACGGCTGCTTTAGAAAATACTATATTGACTACCGATTTTTGTGCATACAACATGACATATTTTATGATAGTATTCTCATTAAAAAAGGTATCATTTATCCTCTATCCATTTTACAACTAGATTGAAACTCATCATTATGAACTGTTTCCAGCCTGTGGCCGGGTCTGTCTAGTAAAATGCTTCCATCTCCCTTTGTCCTTCTCCCATTCTTCCTCCTGCATTCTATTACACTCTCCTCTCAGACAATTGCTGCTATCTGTTCCTCCCACCTCTTCCTTAGTCTTCCTTGCAGTCCCTTCCCTACATACTTCATAGCCATTCATCTTATTGGAATCCTCTCCCCTTCCATCCTCATTACGTGTCCATACCATCTCATCCTCGCTTCCTCTACTATCTCATGTACCCCAACTCTTGACCTTACATCTTCATTCCTAATCCTATCTCTTATGGTGACAGCTAGCACGCTCCTAAACACTTAATTCCCACGGCCTCCCCTATCTTCTTTTTCTTTTATCAAAAGTCCAAGTTTCCGCTGCATACGTTACTAAGGGTATGAACCATGCTTTATACAACACTTCCTTACACTTCAGGGGCACTTCTCTTTTCCATAGTAGGTCTCTTACACACCTGTAGAAAACCTCTGAAACTAAATAATTTTAAACTTATCTGAAGATGAAAAGTACATAAAACATTGTATTCAGAGTCTAAACAAAAAGAAGCTAACAATTATGTTTAGAAAGGCAATTTTAAACGGGTAAAACTACCCTTACTTCCAAATTACTTTGAAAAAGATACTAGCTGTATTGTTTATTTCACTTGTAGACAAATATAAGGGGGAAAAAAATCTTTTCATATCATAAAAATCAGATACTTTCTCGAATGCTCGAATCTCGAAAATCCTGAAGTATTAAGATGGTTTCATGCCTAAATTATTTAATATTAGTCTACTAATTATTTTATAACTATTGATATTATCTTCATTTTGCATATAAAATGACTTAATTCATTAATACCTGCTTCGGTGGCCGCTTGGCCTAAGGCGTCACTCTCCTAGTAGAAACTACTTGAGCTTTAAATGAGCGTGTGAATGAGCGTGCGAATGTTTTTCTACTTATTTGAATATTTCTTTATTAAATTGTATTTCAATAAATGTAATAGTGTATGTTGTATTCAACACTGGCTAAGTGGAAGAGAAGGCTAATGCCTTAACTTCTCCAGTTAAATAAAGGCTATTATTACTATTATTATTCTGCCGATGACAGGAATATCTGTGTTAGAATCTCGTTTGGGTTTACTGAGGGTGGTTTCCCTAAAATGTGTTACCACTCTTTATTCACGCAAATGCGGGAACACTTCCTTTAAATTCAACCTGCTTCGTCCTTAACTCACTATCGTAATTAGTACATATGCGTATAACCGGAGCGCAGTGATAAAAAATCACCTATCATGGCTTGAAGATGGTTTTAGTAACTTTTGTAACCGTGAGTAAAGTTTGTCCCCAACTGGATCTTGGTTTACCTCTGCCTCCCAGTGGCCAGTGAGATTTCTGCGACTGGTTATCGCGAACCTCATGGAGGACTGTCGTGGGACAGAACATTTCAGAGCTGACAGGCAAGAGCTGATGACTGTCAGTAGCATCACTGCTCGCAGATAGTGGCAGGAACTTGTCATAATGGCGGTAACTCTGTACACGGGAACACGCAATACACCGATTTTATATTAGAAAGACTTTTACATATTGAAGATTATGGAGGGGAAATAATTCATTAAACACATTTTCAAGGCTAACACTTTTTTTTATACATAAAAACCATTAAGAACTCGAGCTAATACTTTCTTATTTAATTAAATTAAATATGAGATATACCTCTTTTAACCATAATCGAAAGTGTATTAGAAAGTTTTCATGATTGTATAAGAGATGGCAGCACCAACACAATTTGAGTTGAAATTAGACTTTCTCCCATTTATCCTTGTAGATATCCCTCAATTATAAACCCATGCAATTTTTGTTACTGAAATTGAAAACTTATTTTAACAATGTGTCTTACTACTCGTTTGGGCTATACGCCAATGTATTAATTACATTAATGGGTTAGGCAGGTTTAATTAAGAGGAAGTTCACCCGCATTTGCGTGGAAGGAGAGTGGAAAACCATTTAGGAAAATCCTCCCTCAGTGCACCCGACCGGGAACGAACCCCGATCTCTACATCTTCGGCAGTCTTGTCTACTGTGAGAGTGTCTCTTTAGACCACGTGGCCATCAAAGCTAGTATTTATTAGTGTTATCTTACAGGTAATTATAATATTTATTTAGAGTTACATCTGTAGCTCTAGTAATTTTTCTAAATGTTTTACAAGGTTCTTTCTATGATAATTGTGTACACATAGCTTTGTGGATTGTTAGACTGTGTACTCAAAATGTATAGGTCTTGCAATATAATGTCCGATATAGTACGGTGATAATGTTTTGAAAAAAATAAAGGACAGACCAGAAATTGTTTCATAATTAAAAAACAGCTGCGTTTATTTATTTAACTTAAGCTAAAAAGCTTTATAACATTTATTTTACAGTAATTCCTGTCGTCAGTCCCAATTGTAGAATGTAATATATGTCTAGGCATAGTCTAACAGAGAAACATAATCCCTTCTAACCAACAAAACTGTGTTAATTCGTTCAATCGCTGTTATTGAAAGTTATAAAAGGGTGCGTCAAGTATTTTAAACCATCATATTACTATACTTAAAAATATATAATTTTGGTAATTGATACAGAAAGCAATGTTACCAGTGTTGTTAAAATTTGGAAATATTATGTTATTATTAGCATCGCGTCTTACCACCCGTTCGGGTTATACGCACTCACGCTAATATGTAATGGTAGGGTGATTGTGAGATGAAATGGAGGACCTACAGTTTAACGTGGGATCCGAACCACGGTGGAGGCCTGGCATTCCACACATTCATAAGTTGTGATAAACACATGTCTTGTCAGAGGTGAAGGAAGGGTTTGGTAATCAGATAAATCTGTGCCGGGACCGAGGATTGAACCCCGGCCGCCAGCACAGAAGTCTGACACCTTAACCCTAGACCACCAGGTCACCTACAATATTATATTGAATGGAGGGTATCGATAGTTCCATATTTTTATGGGCGGTGTACTTCGTTTCAATATTCTAGTTACTATTTCACTTCACAAAATAAAGGACAAAATGGCCGTCTTAGAAAAAAAAATATCTGAAGGACAAAGCATTGAAATAAAGGACTGTCCTCTTAAATAAAGTACGTGTGTTCACTGTATTTATAGCCGATATTCATGTCTAATAGCTGATATAACTTGTTTTCTAAAGAAACAGATATTATTTTTCTATTTATTGTTTTAACAGCATGTTTATTAATTATAGAATTTAAGGGGAAATGGGGTAACTTCAGAAATATGAACCCACCTCACCGTGGATATGAAATAAATGAACCCATGGAGATAAATCACATGCAGCAAAACACTCCCAATACACAGTAACGAGATTCGAACCTTGATCTTCCTGTTACCATCCATCTAATCTACTGCGGGCTTTATGCTTTTGACCTCGTGACCTCCATCGCGGGTAATTCACACATTAAATACATATTTAGATTTATTGACCTTGATAAGTTTAACTGGCTGTTGGAGTGTTTCGTGGTATGTAGATCTACTCAGATTATGAACACGATAGATCTTTAATTAAACGTATTTTGGTTTCCTTAATAAACTATTTTAGTGATTTTCAACCTTTTATCGGGTGCGTACCACATAATACGTCAGTGTTTATCTTAAGTAACGCAATCGTTTAATTCTGTTTAAATACATTAAAACCTTTCTCCCTATTCCTTCTAGCCTTGAGGCTTTTAAACTGATTACTAAATCCAGGAAATTACTGAAATATTTCCTCAAGTATAATTAGTTCCCTATATTTTTAATGCCAAGCTACATACATCAACACAAATTTGAGTTTATTAAAATGTGTACAACCTACACCTGTCACTTAGGTAAAATTTATTTGCAGCACGGACTTATAAAAATAGGGAGAACATTAATCTGAATACAAATATAATTTATGATAAAAAAACCTAACCAATGAAATTCCTGGACTGATTAAAAAAAAAGCTTTTTTACATTGGGCTCAAATTAGGTAAACATGATGCAAAAAAAATATCATTATTTCCAAATTATTTTTATGTACCCCTAATACATATGTCTCTTATAACTAGGGGGTAATAAACCACTGCCCTAGACAAATATTTTGTCGTACTATTGTTTGTACTTACCTGACTGACAAAGTTGTTTTAATATATTTTCAGATTCTGATCTTTGTTTTCCACTAGATACACTTTTAAAAATATATATTCATAAAGAATATATTATTATTTTTACCATTAGCACCGCGTCTTACTACCCGTTCGGGTTATACGCACTTACGCTAATGTGTAATGGTAGGGTGATTGTGAGATGAAATGGAGGACCTACAGTTTAACGTGGGATCCGAACCACGGTGTAGGCCTGGCATTCCACACATTCACAAGTTATGATTAATACACGTCTTGTCAGAGGTGAAGGAAGGGTTTGTCAATCGGATAAATCTGTGCCGGGACCGAGGATTAAATCCCAGACCTCCAGCACATAAGTCTGACACCTTACCCCTAGACTACCAGGTCACTTGAGAATATGTTAAAACACTGCAGGTTTAATAAACCATAGCAATTGTTCTGCTTACCACACAGAAATTTCCAAATGAAATAATCAGAACGTGAAAGTAATTAGGGATATATATGTTTTCAAATGGGGCCCAAACAACCTCTCTGAGATGTCGAAAGTGGTTAGTGAATGCTAATTAATATAGCACACTCATATTCTATTCATTTGAAAAGGTATGAAAATTCTCATTCGCAGCTCTTACTTACTTTTGAAGTCTTCCAGTTCTATAACCAGCAAGGTATCTCAAGGCGAAGTAACTTTTAACTTAGAGGTACTTAGATAAAGGCTAACTCGAAAGTGAATTAATTAAAAAGTTAAAACTAAAGTACTAGTACATGTTGTATATAGCACCTCGTTTACGATATGTGTTAAAAGGTTTCAAGAATATTGATAACTATTTTTTTTATAGATACTGTATTTAAAAATAGTTTCCTCTGTAACTCATATTCAACAACTCATATTATCTCCTCTTCTACTTACACATACATACTTTCACACAGTCAAAAGTTTAGTTGTTATATACATGCTGGATCATCGCCTGTCACGTGACGGAAGTCCAACACAGTTGTTCCCACATAATTGATTGCGTCATCTTCCTGTTGCACTCATAATCTAAACCTTGGGCGGAGAGAAATAATCACCCCGATGTGTTTGTCTTGACATATGGTTGCACATGTTTTGTTGGTTTCAGTTTGAATATATTACCTTAGCATCAAGAAAGGATATTGGATCCATCTGTACAGGATGGTCCAACTAAAGCGAACCATTTTCAAAATGTAAATAGAAAACTAGACAATGAACAACATTTTTAATTGAAACAGTGCATTTCTTTTAAAATATATGAAAACAAAAGTTACTATTTACTGATAAATAGTAATGTCTCACACAAATGTGCACAGTTATTCGCAATGGACTGCCGTAATCGCTTGTGAAAGCTTTACACGACCCTGAGAAGTAGATCTGGTGAATTCTGGCCTTTAAGTCTTCAATATTGTGAAGTTAATGAGAAAACTCCTCTTTCAAATAAGAAAAAATCTAGTTCTTTTAAATCCGGTGATTGCGGAGGCCATGGAACATCACCAAACAGAGAAATTATGAGTCTTGGAAAGAACCTGTAAGGAGTTTCCATTCCAAAACATGGCTTGTTCCAGCATGGAAACACTGCTCAGGTTATTCCCGGTTTAGTGACGTTCCATGGCCTCCACGATCACCGAATTTATAAGCCTCTGATTTCTTCTTATAGGGGTATTTGAAGGTGTTTTCCCATCGACGTCACAATATTGGAGACTTAGACCAGAATTTGCCAAGATGTTGATGCCATTTCACCAGAACTGCTTTGCAGGGTCTTGTATGGATCTCGCCAGCGATTGCGATTGTTTCCAAAAGTTCTAAGAAACTTTTGAAATGTTTCAATTATGATGTTATCTATTGTATGGTTTTTTATTTCATCTTGAAAATGGTTCGCTTTGATTGGACCGTCCTGTAGTGGGATTCTGGTAGGAAGAAATTTTAAGAAAACCCAAACATATTTTTTTGAATTCGACATTAATATTAGTTAAAAATAATTATTAGACTTACTTTATAGGTATTGTTATCATCTGTGAAAAGTGATTGTTACAGCTTACAATTCTTTACATTCAAATACAATTATGAACATTCTCTAGATAGCTTTTGAAAGTGTCAACAAAGTTCCTCATAACCAAAATTGGGTTGTTACGCGCTAAATAAAATTTGTTTGACTTTAAGATATTCAAGAACCTTTGTTTGATATATATATATATATATATAAAATTCAATTATTCATTCATTTATTTTTTCATGTATAATTAAAATATACATGAAAAAATAAATGAATGAATAATTGAATTACATCATTTCAAGTTCGATCTTAAATATTTAATTTCTGCATTATATCTTGAGCCACAATATAAATGTGTTTCAGAAAACACAAGATGTTCTTATTTCCCTAAATTTTGTAAAGCCTGTGGTACAATTATTGGTTTTTGTGATACACACACACACATTGAAAATTTACAATAAGGTTCTTTATATATTGTGACATAATAATTTTAATATTAAAAGTATTTTAAAACGTCATTTAAATGGCGATATGGAAAGTAAAATTGTTTAATATACTGTTATGTGTTGTGTTTATTAATGAAAACAATTTTATAATGTATTTAATACATCTACCTAATAGTTATTGTATTTTCCCCTTGACAAGTAGAGTTAATAAACATTATATTTAACGTACGGGTCTTTTCAAATAACTCTGCCTACCCTGGCAACATTTCACTCCACGCCACTGGTGCGTAGCATAAGAGCGTGTTGTGACATAAGTTTAGCGAAGAATTTGGAAAGGTGTGCTAAGGGTGGTAATTCATTGTCATATTTCTTTTATAGAATTTCTTTATTAAAATAATTATGATGTATATTATTATTATTATTATTATTATTATCACAGCGTCTTACTACCCGTTCGGGTTATACGCACTTTCGTTAATGTGTAATGGTAGGGTGATTATGAGATGAAATGGAGGACCTATAGTTTAACGTGGGATCCGAACCATGGTGGAGGCCTGGTATTCCACACATTCACAAGTTGTGATTAATACACGTCTTGTCAGAGGGGAGTGAAGGACTTGACAATCAGATAAATCTGTGCCGAGACCGAGGATTGAACCCCGGACCCCCAGCACATTAGTCTGATACCTAAACCCAAGACCGCAAGGTTACCATGACGTATCATTGACGATCCATATAATATAATGTATAGAATAATATATTTTACAAATCCTTTATAAAATTTGTACCTCGTAGCCTATGTTTTAGGGTGTTATAAAATAGAATGACTAAATCTGAAAGTTTAACCCACACATGCAAAGCACTTAAAAATGTAGTTTTTCAATATGACGACACAAAACTCCACACTTTGGCTATGACATAAGTGTACTTTCTACTTATTTCCTTTAGCTCCGCGTCTTACTACCCGTTCGGGTTATACACCTATGCACTAATGACCTTAATGTGTTAGGGAGGAGGAAGGTTGAATTTAGAGGAAGTGAACTTGAATTCGCGTGAAGATAGATTAGAAAATCAGTTAGGATAAACCAGCTTCAGTGCACCCGACCGGGATCTAACCTCGATCCTCCCGTCATCGGCAGCCAATCTATTGCGAGAGTAGCGCCTTATACCATGTGGCCACCAAATCAGATCTCTTTTATTTAATATCGCAGCTTTTGTGACAACATTCTTTAAAGTTTCATGGTCCATTAGTAAATATTTTTGACATGATTGGCATCCATTTTTGTAATCACGTACTGTAAAAAAACACTTTAAGAAACATTTTATCCCTGCTAAAGGTTTTATCATAATTTATACATATTTTTATTTTATAAAAGAAAGATGACAGTGCAAGGAGCTGCATTAGTAGAATGAATCCCCCTCCCACAAACTTCTCCTACTTTCCTTGCGATCGTGAACTGATGCCATTTGAAAAGACCCGTGACTTTATTTAAAATCTTTGTTATTATTTCATTCGATACAAAGACCGCTAGATCGGAGCTCTTCTCACGGCAGCTACTGAATTGGAGCTGTGTCTCTCACTGTTTTTTCCTGCTCGCAGATATAAGGTATCTTAGTGGTACAGGAAAGGTCGTGAAGTTTGCCCGATCGGTTCAGTCCCCCGCAGTTTTCACCCCGGCTGTCATCGGGTTGACCTTTCTCCCAGGCCACGAACCCTGTGTCCTCCAGCGGCTCACCTAGAATCAGACACCGCATTCATATATACAGGGTGACCCACTTCAATGGTGGACCGGAGACAAAGTAAAAACAATGAAAAAGTTGATATAAACAGGTGTCAAATTTGACCTTGTTTGTATGCCATACCGCTACATTTTAGCAGAGTACCGTGAAAAATCAATAGGTCGCGCAGGACCTAATAGATACCCTGAGTGCTACCCGGACTTAAATCTATTAGATTTTTATTCGTGGAGCCACTTGAAACAAAGGGTTTATTCAACAGCGCTAAAAAAAATATCTTAAATTTTTACAAGAAAGCTGGTTTTAAATCTGACAAACACATGATGTTTTTGAAAGAGCGCGGCATTCTTCGACAAGACGATTTCAGTCTTGTATTAATGCTGTATGTGGACATTTTGAGCACTTCATATAACGTTAAGCAGCTCCACATCACTGGAGTACAAACATTACTGTAGCTCGGAAACAAGGTCAAATGGGACACAAGCTTATATAAACTTTTCTATGGTTTTTTTGTCTCTAGTCCACCATTGAAGTGAATTACACATTTTACGGTGCACCCTGTATAAATATAATTATCTCAGCTTAGTCTACTGTTAATTATTTTTCTCGATCCACTTAAAAGGTACATTACAACAGCAAACCGTCAGAATAAAGAATGTCAATAAGCTGAATTGCTAATGATTATTTGACTACGCCATTACTGCAAGTAAGGTAGTGCTGGTATATTGTATTGTATTTAGCACCGCGTCTTACTAACCGTTTGGGCTATACGCTTAAGTACTAATTACGCTAATGAATTAGGAATATTGGATTTAGAGGAAGTGAACCCGCATTTGCGTGGAGGGAGAGTGGAAAAAAACATTTAGGAACCCCCCCATCCCAGTTCACTCGACCGAGATTCGAACCTTGATCTCCCCGTCCTCGCCAGTTGAGCTCAACACGACTAGCGCGTTAGCCAATTACGCCACCGAGGCGGGTATTGCTGGTATAGCATTCTCGAGTACAATAAATGTAAAGGGCCATGAATTACTCACCCCTTCTCTAAGGACTCAACTACTCGCTGATTGGCCAATAATCCAAGCTGGTTGATGAGAAGCTAGCACCTTCAATATGGTTGTTATGAAGAAGGGTTGTCTTATCGACCAGAAAAGAAACCGGATAGTTTGTAAGGAAGAGCCAACGATCCCGGATACGAACTTGGTTCTCTTTGCTCGGATACATCATACCAGAGTCCATGTAACGAGTACCACGAGGGTGATAAGCCATACAATACGGTCTTCACCAGTTCTCAAGCACGGTATTGTCACGGCAGGATGACTGATTCATGCGGGTAACAAATTCCGGGTAGTAAGACGCGGTGCTTAAAAAAACAACACCTTTGAATGAAGGACAGGTTAGTGACAGGATGTTTTCCTATGTCCCTTAATTCTCAGAGCAACACTTAAATTGGTGTGTTATTCTTATCTTTAGCTTATCCCTACTGTAACCATCACATTTACTGTAGTACTGTATGGAATTTACACACCCTAGAGTAAATAACATCAACCACACAAACTATTGTGTCGTCAGTGAAGTGATTTCCTCATAGATAGAGCCTCGTAAAAAATAGTTTTATTTTTCGTAAGATTTTGTTTTCTAAATCTCACATTTAGTTGTTATTTCGTATTTATTCAAAATTGCATGTAATCTGAGGTGTTTAAATATTTTTTACATATTGATACAATGTATATAAAATTAAAATTTAGTATTGAAACCTTATATATTTGCTTTAAAATTCCTTGTCAAGTTTGTCTGCATATTTTACAATTTTGTAGCCTAATGTTAGCCTACACTACAACAAAATACTAATCAAATTACAGCCTGGTCAAAATTTATGCTTAATTTCGTCTTAATTTCGTGTTTATTTAAACATTTTTGTTTGTTAAAGTGGTGTTATTTCGTTTTATAGGAGGATTTCCTGTAACAAGACAATTTCTTTTTATTTCTCTTTTCAAAAAAATTGTAAAACTTATCTAAATACTATCAAAAGAAAAAGTACTTGATTCCATCTTTGTATGGCACGTTTATCTTTATCGCGTCTCACCAGTTTTACGGGGCTATACTCATAGATTACCCTGATAACCAACGAATAAGAAGAGAGGCCGACATTTTTTTATCACTGAGTCAGGCTATAAGCATACACGATATTTTCTAATAGGGTAGGGATCAGGAAGAAAGCATTTTAGAGGTAATCTACCTGAATTTGCGTGGAAGAATATATCTACTGGAAGATTGGTTGACTTCCGAGATTAGACTATAAATACGGTCCTCGGCCAATCCTATTTGACTTTAACTGCCTGACCCGCCTCGGTGGCGTAGTTGGCTAACGCGCTTGTCGTGTTGAGCCCGACTGCTGAGGACGGGGAGATCGAGGTTTGAATCTCGGTCGGGTGAACCGGGAGTGGTTTTTCCTAAATGGTTTTCCACTCTCCCTCCACGCAAATACGGGTTCACTTCCTCTAAATTCAACCTTCCCGATTCCTAATCCATTAGAGTAATTAGTACTTAAAGCGTATAACCCGAACGGGTAGTAAGACGTGGTTCTAAATATTATTATTATTTAACTTCTTGCTACTAGTGTACCGGAAGATTAGTTGACTTCAGAGACTATGTTATCATTATGGCTCTCAGCCAATACCCCATTTGACCTGAACTACTTGCTATTCGTATACTGGGAGATTGGTTGACTTCTGAGACAATACTATAAATACGGTCCTAAAACAGTCTAATCATAAAGCCTCTTAATAGACTAAAGTTATGCGATTCTTGGGTTGAAGTCCCTATCCATGCATATGTTTTCTTTTAAACTAACATAACACCCACCTGTCACTGTAACGTATTTGCCTTCTCCTTTGATGTCGTTAAATCCTAAGAAGATAAATAGTGGGTTCAGCTTAGGAAAAGGATATTCCTGCCAAATTTTGAGAACAGCTTTCGCTTCGGCCTCAGAGTTGATGACGACGAGATGGGCCTTTTCCGCGATGCACACTTTCCTCGCCTCCTCCCAAGTCTTGGCGGTCACGTGAACTTTGTATCTGTTCAACCCTGGGACGTCCATGAAACCACGTGGGGGGGTTTTGTTGACGCTTTCTTCCTTGCAAGCAGCTAACAAAGAAATACCAAAACAAAACCATATAATATACAAGATGGCCATAATGTTTAGGGACGCAGGCAAATAAACATATAAGTAGAAACAAAATAATACGTGCTTATACATGCTTTTAATAAATAAAACATAAAAATACACTAAAACATAATGTTGGTACATTAAATGAGATTACATTACATGTTCAATGTATGGCCCCTTATTAACCATGCAAATCTCGCTTCAGTGTATGCGTGGTCTAACGCGCTACTCTTTCAGTTTGCTAGACTGCAGATGACGGGGAGATTGATGGTAAAATCTCTGTCGGGTGTACTGAGGGTAGTTTTTCACTTTACCTTGAAGCAAATGCGGGTATAACTCTTCCAAATACAACCTACCTAATACCATTAGTGTAATCAGTACACAGGCATATGGCCCAAATGGGTAGAAAGACGCAGGGCTAAAAATAATAATTCAAATTTAAACTCGTTGAGTTGAGAGACACGTACGAATTGCGGCCCACTCACTTGAGTGAGGGGTATGAGTTGCGTCCGCCTAGTTAGCAGTGTTCTCTCTATCAAGCTGTCTTAAATTTCAGATAGAAACTATCATCGTCTCATATCGACATCCCTCTTAATATCCTAACTTCCTCAGTTCTTGTCGTTCAATGGCTTTGGTAAAAATTTGAAAGTTTGTTAGACTAGGTTAGGTTAAGTTAGGTCAACAGCCCGGGCCGCAATTCGTACGTGGCTCTAAAAATGTAGAGCCGCAATTCAAATGTCTCTTTAGAGGTAAAAAAAAAACCCCTTATGGCCGCAACTCCCCTGCAGCCTGACCTGTGTTAGGGGGATTAAATAGATATTAAAAGAAAAACACCCACAGTAGGAATCGAGACCTGACTTTCTTGTCACCATTGAACAAGCCAATACGATGTTGATGCCTTAATAAACATGGCGTCATAACAACGAAGGTGATTTTAGTTGGGTTTACTTCCTGTTTATTCCTACCTTGTATTACTCCACTACTTGCATAGAATTTCATGGCTACCACGCACCTGGAGGACGGGTAATTTTTTCAAAATCTAGTAAAAATACTGGAATATTTGTTGCTTTAGCGACATTTTAACCGAAAGCTTTGAATAGTAGGTCTTTGATTGGACGAAAAAGTGAACTCAAGAACTAAGAATGCTAATTCAAACATTTCTTATTACCCCTTAAACAAGGGTTGTGAAGTGACAGAAGATGTATTTCCACATCAATCTTAAATCATCCTGTTTTAAACATAAGTCACAAGAATTCACACTTGTGTTGATGAAAAATTAAATTTTATCTTTCTTCTCGTCAATCTAATCAATCTATTACATATTCAATATTTATCACCGCGTCTTACTATCTGATCAGATTATGCGCAAACATGATAATTACTCTAATGGGGTGGATACGAGGAAGGAAGCCTTTTTAGAGGTAATCTACCAGCATTTTCGTGGAAAGATATTGGGAAACCATCTAGGGAAAATCACCCTCAGTAGGTCCGACCGGGATTCTAACCCAGATCAGCAGGCCAGTTTAACGTGAGAGTGACTCTTCAGAGTATTCGATCACTGACGCGGGTTGCAGTTACAGTAAAACTAAAACTAATCAAATCTTGTTAAACCTAGAACATAGATCGGTTGCAGTTTCAGTAAAACTAGAACCAATCAAATCTCGGTAAACCTAGAACATAGATCGGTTGCAGTTTCAGTAAAACTAGAACCAATCAAATCTTGTTAAACCTAGAACATAGATCGGTTGCAGTTTCAGTAAAACTAGAACCAATAAAATCTTGTTAAACCTAGAACATAGATCGGTTGCAGCTTCAGTATTCTAAAACCAATCAAATCTTGTTATACCTAGAACATAGATTGGTTGCAGCTTCAGTTAAACTAAAACCAATCAAATCTTGTTAAACCTAGAACATGGACCATTAATGGTACCACTACAAGTAGTTACGGTCACAGAGTAGGTTTCCGGCGATGAGGCTATCAATTTATTAATCAGCAGTTTTATTTGGTTTCAGTCGTATTTTGTGGTTGTAACGAGGAGGTACTCACACGTGAGGGTAGCGACGATCAACACCGACTCCCCCTCCTCACACACGCTGACCGTTTGGTCGAAATTGACCAACCATGGGCCAGAACCCTTTTCCCTTCCCTTCTCACCGTCGGAATCGTGGGTGAAATTCAACTGAAACACGCACCAGTAACTTGACATTATTTATAATGTATTTGGTGGTAATTTTTTTTTCTTACTCGCGTCCTACTATCCGTTCGGGTTTTACGCTTATATACTAAATTACTTTAATGTAATAATAATAATAATAATATTTAGCACCGCGTCTTACTAATCGTTCGGGTTATACGCTTTAAGTACTAATTACTCTAATGGATTAGAAATTGGGAAGGATGAATTAGAGGAAGTGAACCCGCATTTGCGTGGAGGGAGAGTGGTAAACAATTTAGGTAAAACCACCCCCAGTTCACCCGACCTGAGATTCGAACCTCGATCTCCCCATCCTCAGCAGTCGAGCTCAACACGACAAGCGCATTAGCCAACTACGCCACCGAGGCGGGTTTACCCTAATGGTTTTAGGGATAAGGAAGGTTATATTTGTAGGAAGTCTACCCGCATTTACGTGGAGGGAGAGCGGAAAACCATTTAGGAAACACCCCCTTCAATACACCTGACCGAGATTCGAACCTCGATCTCTCTGTCATCGGTAGTCTAGTCTACTGTGAGATTAGCGCGTTAAACCACGCGGCAACCGAAGTGGACTATATGCATTTAATTACACTAATAGGGTAGATATGAGATATGGGAGGAAATGCATTTGCATTTACGTGAAGGGAGAGGAGTAAACGCTTTAGAATAACCGCCGTAAGTACAGCTGATCGGGATACGAACCCCGATCTCCCCGGCATTCGAGATCTAGTATATTACGTGTGTGACGCCCTTTAGAGCATTGAAGCGGGTACGATGAAAGTTATGTTTATCGATAAAAACAAAACTATATTTAGACTATAAAATGTTTGGAATCTTTAAAAAAAAAAGAATCTCGTGCTTGAATCAGAGTGCTAACCATGGACCTAATGTAACCAAACCCTAGATGTATTAGCTGTGAACTAAAATAGGTGTATTGAGACAGGTCTAACGCAACACTTTTATAAGATTAATTACTGTCATCCTAAATAATATTTAAAAGTTAATTACATCTACCGAAATAAACAGACACTTGCAGAAAACATCTCTAAACATGGACGTAGATTTTGCGAATATATATATATATTTTACCGTAGCGTTCAACGTTCATTTATTAAATAATAATAATAATATTTAGCACCGCGTCTTACTACCCGTTCGGGTTATACGCTTTAAGTACTAATTACAATAATGGAATAGGAATTGGGAAGGGCGAATTAGAGGACGTGAACCCGCATTTGCGTTTAGGGAGATTGGAAAACCATTTAGGAAAAACCACCCCCAGTTCACCCGACCGAGATTCGAACCTCGATCTCCCCGTCCTCAGCAGTCGAGCTCAACACGACAAGCGCGTTAGCCAACTACGCCACCGAGGCGGGTCATTTAGTAAAGAAATTATGTTAATTCACCACATGACCTACAGACTAGTACAACTTAGGACCCAATACTTAAAACTACACAACCAGCCTTAACGTCAATATGTTTACTAACAGGATGAATACTAGGCTTCTAACCAATGTCGTATTGGATTGCTTATAAAAATAAAATTGGTTTATTAAACGTGCACTTTCTACACCAACTGACATACGACATGACCTACAAACTATCATGATAATATTATAGACACAGAATCCAGTTCCTGAACCATCATTTCATCACTGTGAAGGGGGAGGACTCAAATTTGCTGATAATAAATGTTTCGACCATGCCGGGAATCGAATCTGGTATCCCGAGCTAACCATACAGACAAGCTACTGACTTAGCTAAGGTGCTGGACTGTGTGTTAGTTAGTTTGTATTAGTATCAAAGTTGTGAAGATAATGTCGGGACATCCCTCTATTTCTTGCTGACCTGAGCCGTCCAATGCCCCGTCTCATTCCTCCTGCTGATGACGGCTATGCCCATGGAAGACGACTTGGGGGTGACACAAGCCGATCCTGACGTACCTGACGGCGTGTGGACGCAGACTAGAGCAAACACAAACAGCAAGACCGCCGGACCACGCATGTTTACACTCTCGTCGGTCTAGGACCAAACTGGGTTGCTTCCTCATTAAACATTCCAGTTATATGTCCGTTGTGGGGGCCCTGGGAAGTTCGTCTTTATTTCTTCCGGCAGGGCGTTGAGGGCAGGGGGTTACCAAACTATCGGTCCGCTACTTTTTAAATTATTCCTTTTTTTATGGACATTTGTCCAAAGGGGCACCAATAACACTTTGCCTAACCGTACCAAGGTTAAGTCATTTTCCCTAAAAAATATAATGCGCAATTTTGTTTGTAATAATAAACATTGCCTGTATACGAATTTTAATCAAAATACTTTTATATAATAATAATATAATAATTTTTTTTTTTTTCCTTTAGGTCCTTAAGTTTAAGGTTGATATCTAATTCTTAACACTCCTTGGGGGAACCTTACGGAAACCACAGAAACCAAGTTTTAGCTTTATCAGTAAAATGGTTTCGGCCCTGGGCCTGGATACAGAAACATAAACACGGCATTGAGAAAACCACTTTTTCAGTTTCAGGATCTCATGAAACGTCGACATTCATCAAAATCTCTGCTAACATTTTTTTTGACGATCACAATACTTCTTTCCACTAGCAGTCGAGAGCAATTAAATATATATTTTTTCATAAATAGTCATTAGTAAACTATTATAAAACAATTAAAAAAAAGAAAAACACATTAAAAAAATTATGCTTGGTATAAAAAAAACACCAGATAACCATTTTGAAACAAATCGTTAGAGAAATCTGTAAAATATCACAATTAAAAAAAATCATTCATCAGTAAACAAACTTAAACGAGTTCCCCCTCAGCCCCCAAACAAGTAAACAATTATATTTGTCATGCTACAAACTACCCATACATAATTTGAAATAAAACTACTAAAGCCATTTTCGAAAAAAAAAAAAAATAATGAATTTTTCAAAATCACTTTCAATAAACTATCTTTCAACAAAATTTTACTCAAAAAACTAAGTATAGGCCTTTATTGTTGTTCGGGAGGTCACACCCTCCACCCTCCATATATATAAATTTTAAACACAATCGTTAAAGCCATTTTCCAAAAAAATTAATTAAAAAAATCACTTCGGTAAACTATACCCGTACTTTAAGAGCTAGGGTCAAAATCATTTAAAAAAATTCAAGTTATAGTCATATAACTACCAAATCTAAAGTTTCAACCAAATCCATAAAATCTTTTCATATTTCTGGCCAGGGACAGACAGACATGGGGACAAACAAAATTATAAAATACACTTTTTGGGATCAGGAGCACATAAAACGCAAAGATTTATCAAAATTTCGAGTTCGAAAATTTTCGCGATTACTATACTTTCTCTTGATATGAGAAACTAAAAATAATGTGAGTTTAATGGTTACTATTTTAATTCATATAAATTTTGTTCAAAATTTATATAGCTGAAGAATGTTTATTATGATTATCAAATTAACACATTTTTTTTCTGGGGAAAAATGACTTAAGGGTATTTTACTGATAATCTCTTTTTAAAATGCTGAGAGATGGTATTCATGTAGCGTGAATGGTTGATAACAGGCGTGTACACAACATTTTAGTTGGGAAACTTGAAGAAACATAACTATTGGGTAAAGTCTTTGGGATGATAATGTGAAAATATATTTTAAAGGAGGTTGCGCTTGGATTAGGGATTGGATGAAAATGTCTCAGGATAGGGTTGAGTGGCGAGCTTACGTTCTGGCTGCCATAGTGTTTCGAATTCTAGCAAGCGTCGCGTCTTACTACCCGTTTGGGCTACACGCATATTTACTAGTTACGCTAATGGGTTAGGGACGAGGAAAGTTGAATTTAAAGGACGTGTACCCGTATTGGTTGGGAGGAGAGTAGAAAACCACAGAGGAAAAACCATCTCAGTACAACCGATCGGGATTCTAACCCAGATCTTTCCATCATTGCTACTCTAGTCTATTGCGAACGTGACATTTTAGAACTCTCTAGCACCGAAACGGTTCTTAGAGTTAATAAGTTAGTTTATTCAATATCATTTCTAATTAAGTATTTACAAATTACAATTGTGTCCAACCATTTATCTCCTCTTGTTATTTTGACGTTATTTCGACGTTATTTCACCCCTTGTATTTCTGTACTTACTTCATTCCCTTGCTTTCCCTAAAATATTTTACCACCTTTTATTTTAAGTGACCAAAAAAAAAAGTAGAATCATATCCTTTTGTACCTAGTAAACATTTAATATGATCCCATCTTTTGTCGTAGTCAAGCTTGTGACTACGGTCACTTGATGTCCGGCCACTCTCAAAGGTTGTTCATTACCCCCCCCCCCTTTATTCCCCTCCAAACAACCCCCTCACACTCTCTTATTCACTGCATTAATTCCCTCTTTGTGACTGGAGAACATCCAGACGGAATGTTTGACTCAAAGTTACAGTGGAATTTCTCCGGATTCTCTGATCGTATTAGTGACATTAATTAGTCGGGTTTCCATCGTCAAAGATACCAGGGCTGTTAACATGGCACTTTGGAGCTGGCAGAGAATCCGATCGGCTTTTAAAATTAAATATAAGGCGCCTTCAGGAACGTTTGAATATCTGGTTATATTGTATGAATAGAATTATTTGTAGCTGTATTTTGATGCAAAGGGCTTATTACTAATCGTCCGCTGTGGTATCGTATTGTAACACAATGTTTAAACATTCATCATTATCATTATCACCATCATCATGAAAAGCTCCCAGCCACTGTCTAGGTCTGGAACATAAGCCTCTCCA
Organism: Timema douglasi; assembly: GCA_901482245.1. Classification (NCBI taxonomy): domain Eukaryota; kingdom Metazoa; phylum Arthropoda; class Insecta; order Phasmatodea; family Timematidae; genus Timema; species Timema douglasi. The sequence goes on along the minus strand of CABEEJ010000492.1, from coordinate 71,678 downwards.
CCGCCTCCTAACCTCCCACCACCTCTCTTCCTCCACCTTAGCCCAGTCCTCTCCTCCCTTCCTCCACACTCTTCCTTGCTCCCTTCAGCCATCTCTACCTTGGTCTTCCTCTTGGTCTCCTATCCCTCACCTCCATATCCAACATTCTCCTAGGCTTCCTTTTACTCTCCATTCTTCTCACATGGACATCCCCCCTCCCTTCCCCTAGTTGTGCCTTCTCTATTCTGTCTTGTTCTGGCTCTTCCTTTGCTATTCCTCTATAAATCTCATTCCTCATCTTGTCAAATTTGGTCACACTGATCTTGCTTCTCAGAAATCTCATTTCCCTCGCCTGCATTCTGATTTAATCTGTTCCCTCACTACCCACGTTTGTGCAGCCCTACGTGAATATTGGTTGGTAAAAGACAATGCAGATCACCCCCTTGCACTTGTATGACATATTTCTGCTCCAAATCGGGCTTCTCACAATGTTTACAAATTATGTGATACACTTCATCTACCGTGAAAGATAGCCAAGCGTACCTTGACGGGTTACAATATGGTTCAGCTTATATGAAATATATCATTTTCTGAAAACTGAAAAATGACACTTGGACACGGGAATCGAACCCAGGACCTTTGGCTTAGTACGCTACTGCTCTAACTACTGAGCTATCTAGGATTCGTCCCGTGCCCATGGTAATTATTCGCTCATATTTTAAGGCAGAGTCTATGATGGACGTGCGGAAATCGTCGGATACAAATGTGTGATTCTATTAAGATCACGAGCTATCAGATTTCCGCACGTCCATCATAGACTCTGCCTTAAAATATGAGTGAATAATGACCCTGGGTACGGGACGAATCCTGGATTGATCAGTGGTTAGAACATTGACGTACAAAGCCAAAGGTCCTGGGTTCGATTCCCGTGTCCAGGTGTCATTTTTCAATTTTCAGAAAATGATATCTAAATGAAATAATCCTCATTAAAAAAAAGCATGATTAACAGCTTTGGCTATGTGATTCATTATACTAGGGACGGGCAGGAGATTGTAATTTCTCCTATTTATATATACTTAGAGAGTAAGAGAAAGAAGTGTTATGTAGTTCCCCTTTTCACCACCCATTCCACTTGTTCATAAGTTGAGTTCATTACCTCACCCCTTTCTTTGCCATGTCTCTTTTGTTTATGACTCAGATTTTAATGGTATGATAATATCTTAGGGTGAGCTGGAAGGAAACTCGAGTTAAGTGCAGTTTTTTTTCTTTTTAATTTTTTAACAAAATTCTTTTTTTTTTAGACAAATCAATAAAATATTGCTAGTAGTAGATTCGTTTAGTAAAGTTTTATAAACATAATATAATCTTTACAGTTGTCTGTCGTGAACATTGTGATATTTGAACATAATTTTTTTTTTATAATTAAGATACAAGTTTAAATACCGCAATGACCTTGACAAGTATATTAAATTGATAATATTAACATTTTTTTTATAGAAAATCAAACTAAACGTTTCTACTAAAAGAAAATTTTATTTATTATTATAAAAACGATAAAAATGCAGACCTTAACTCGCTTTTCCTTCCACAGCACCGTAATAATAATATTATAAGGTTTCAAATTAAACCCTCTTCAGTGGCCGCGTGGTCTAACGCGCTACTCTCGCAGTAGACTAGAGTGCTGATGACGGAGAGATCGAGGTTCGAATATTGGCCGGATGTACAGAGAGTGGGTTTTCCACTTTCCCTCCACACAAATGCGGGAACACTTCCTATAAATATAGCCTTCCTTATCCCTAAAACCAATAACTTAATTATGACACACAATAAGTGTATAACCCAAACATTTTTGTAAGATGTGTTGATAAAAAAAGTTAAAAAAATATTTTTAAGGGGAATTTGTCACATTCAAAGCCAGCCACATTTTATGACATGCATTATACCGTTATAGTTTGTGCCTCTGTTAATTATGACCTTTTTTTGTGATTATGGGTTATAAAAAACTATTAGTAACAGTCTTACTAAAATATAAGTGCTAAAAAAAGAGTAGCTATGTGAATTCTACATCAAAAGATCCACATTTAATTTATAGTATTAATTAAACGTTAATTACTATACTGAATTAATTCAAGCATTAAACGTACATTGATAAAGTGACCAATGTCATAGCAAATCCTTGCTCTTTTCACTGGTTTTAATATGTTCGGGAGCTACAATTTACATTTTTAATTGCTTTAAAATTTAATACTAAATTAATAGAAAGTACATTAAAATTGCAAAGTTAGAGATTTCACAATATATATTTTTTACGGTAAAAGATAATAAGCCAGGTTTATGGCTCATAGTTATATGAAATCATTCAAATGTTTTAATTGACTAACATGTCGCAAGTTTTTGTGTACTTTTTATAAATATGGTAGAGATTATTACACATATATGGCTAATGTTTGTCTTATATTGGCTTTAAAATATACAATTCTAAAAACACATAGCTAAATCAAAACAAGTGTTACACACTAGCTTAACTGAGGTCAACACACCAAATATTTCATGGTAACACGTATATTTTTAATCCAGGAAAGTAATATACCTGTATAAATATTATTATATTATGATTCAATATTATATTCAATGTAATAGGCAGATAGCCACATAAATTACTTAATATTACTAAATGTTCTTTCATGTCAAGCAACGTATTCTGTTTAATTTTTTAGACGTATGTCGTATTTTTAAGCTCTAGGATGAATATAGTTACTTATCAACATGGCTGGAATTTTTGTTGTCCAGAAATTTATACATTTTTAGGTTGTAAGCATACATATTTATTACTATTTATCACCACGTCTTAGTACCCGTTCGTGTTATACGCTTAAGTAATAATTACGTAAAAGGACTAGGAATTGAGAATTTTGAATTCAGAAGAAGTGAACCCGAATTTGAGTGGAGGGAAAGTGTAAAACCATTTAGGGAAAAACACCCCCATTTTACCCGAGTGAGATTCGAACCTCGATCACCCCGTCCTTGGCAGTCTAGTTCAACATGAAACTAGTGCGTTAGTTAACTACACCACCGAGGTGCGTCAGCATATATATTAACTACGCTAATGTGTTAGGGATGAGAAAGGCAGAAATTAGAGGAGTTGTAGCCACATTTACATGGAATAAGAAGAAATAAAACCATCTAGTTAAAACCACCCTCCTTATACCCGATTGTGATTCGAACTCCGATATTTCCCCACCATCGACAGTAAGTCTATTGTTCGAATGAAGTCTCAGATCATTCTACCACCGGAGCAGGTTTCTGTATTTTTTATAAGATAGAAATTATGAGGCTTCAAAAACAACAAAACAATCGTCAATTTTCTCAAAATCATTTGCAAGGCGGCTTCTTTATTTCTATCAACTTATTCTGATCTCAGAACTGCGAATTTTTATAATGTGAAATGTAATTGAATATAAGCCTATTTCACTTTGAAATTATATTTTTAGTTATCAAAATTATAAAATAAGTTTTTTAAATCATATAGGGACATATTTGAAATCATTCACCTGAATTCTGATAACATTTATATTTTAAAATAATAATTAAAAACACTTCTTAGATAACGCAGGATTTCTATCTGTCTACAACTCGTCTCGAAGTTCCGGTGGGCGGCCGCCTTGTCAACTAATCTTATAAATCCGCATTTAAAATGGAGAAAGTTCGGTCGCTATAAGCTTTGTTCACATATGAAAGGCAATTTCGTGTCACAAGATATATCGTTCAATTGCAACTTTATCTTGTAGATATGAACGCAATCCTCGTTCCCCGAAGCATCGTTGGGTTCGTTTGGCATCCATTCAGCGTAGCCGACTGACGTCAAGGGTTGGCCTAGAAACAAAATAATTATTATAGAATTTAAGATTATCTATAATTAGTTATAAAAATGCTGAATCTCACATGCCAATTTTAATAAAAAAAAGACCTTATAGAAAATTCATATATGTGGGTGTTTAAAATGTATATTATTTTACTATTTGTTTAGTGTTATTTTCTAGGTATTAATGATAAAAATCAAAAGTCACAACTGAAAATGACATAACTTAAGGACGTTGACTACCTGTGACGTCACGGTCGGTCAAGACAGGATTTCCCATGTTAGTGAATTTACGTCTCATTCAGCGAGTTTTAAGGATATAACGTTGAAACAAATACCATACAGTCTTAAATAATTCTATAAATAGTCCAACAGTGTCACAAAACTATTATTTTTATCTTTAAGTAGTGTTTTTGTAAACGTATTATTTTATAAATCCTCTCTGGGTGGCTATTTGGCTTGGCCACGAAAATGTCCTTTAGGAGTCTTCCTGTCAGGATGTAGATTATAAAAGTACGCGGTAGCATTTGTATATCTAGAACAGGAAACGAGAAAAAGGTAAAATTAAAAAAAGTAAGTTAATGTTTTCAAGGTGATAATATTAAAGTGACTGTGTAAACTTGTCGGAGGAAGAGGGGAATTGTTATCAGTAAATAAACAAGAGGCCTCTTATGGTGAACTGATCATTTTCTTCTTCTTCTCTATTTCTTACATTGGCGTCTTAAGTGGGATAGTGCTTAGACTGCTTAGGTGCGTCAAGCTAATATAGAACCCGCTTCGCAAAGTAGTTTCAAATTCTTCAACTAGGCAACGTAGTTAACGATAGAATATTATGAGTAAGCTATTTATTCTCCTAATGTGACCCATCCATTGGGCCATTATTCATAGAATTACCTGCGGAATTGCAATGTAAAAAAAAAAAAAGGAACAAATACATACGAATCATGGGTTGAACAATTTGTGACCCGCTTCGGTGGCCGCATGGTCTATCAGTGATTTGCAACCTATGGCTTGCGGGCCGGATATGGCTCGCAAACAAACAATTATTGTGTTCATAAAAATAAACTAATAAATGATTAGGCCTAATAAATAAAAATTAATATAAAATTGAAATTTGTTGCCTGATTATTTTTATAGTGACCTATCTAATTTTGTTTTAAACCCATACGGCCCACGATATCAAAAAAGGTTGCCAACCCCTACGTAAAGCGTCGCTCTAGAAATAGATTCGACTACCAAGGATGAGGAAATGGAGTTTGAATCCCAGACTAGTGCACATACAGAGGTACTTTCCCCCTACATTGATTTACACTCTCTCTTCCCGCAAATTCGATTACATTTTCTCAGTATTCAATCTTCCTCTTAGGTGTCACTCTCTTGTTGGATTGGTCTACTAAACCCTTCCTTCACCTCTGACAAGACATCTTGTGAATTGTGGGGAATGCCAGGCCTCCACCGTGGTTCGGATTTCACGTTAAACTGTAGGTCCTCCATTTCATCTCACAATCACCCTGCCATTACACATTAGTGTAAGTGCGTATAAACCGAACGGGTAGTAAGACGCGGTGCTAATAATAATAATAATAATAATAATGATTGGTCTACTGGTGACGGTAAGACCAGGGTTTTAATGTCGGAGTGGTCTACTAAAGATGGTTTCTCCCTCTCTTTCCAAGGACATGCAAGTAGACTACCTCTAAAATGCTTCCTTTCTCATCCCTACCCCATTAGAGTAATTATCTTACATCCGTATAACCTGAACAGGTAGTAAGACGCGGTAAAAACAACAACAGTGCGTCACCAGCTCTCACCGAAGACAGATATAAAGTGCCCCTCGGTGTGTAAGTCATTGATACCGACGTAAATCTCGTCTCTGAGCTTAGGGAAGCGGTCGTACGTGACCTTGACCACTTGGAGTGCCTCAGTCTCGGAGTTGACTATCAGGAGGTGCGATCCTTCCTTGAGGCAGGTCCTTCTAGCCTCCTCCCAAGTCATGTGCTCCTGGTGGAGCTTGTAGTAACCCAGACCAGGGAACAGCTCATATCCGGGCCCAGCCCTCGGTGGGGGAGCTGGAATTCACATGGTACATTCATTGACCCTTTTAGCGACAACAGTACAATTTTCAACATTTATCGAGATAATTGGTCATATTAATTATCTTTTAATGGGAGAGTGTAGGGAACATGATTTAAGGGCCATATTCTTGCAGTTTTTATGCCAAAACATTTTTTTCCCAGCGGATATCTTAATTTTCAATTCCTGTATCGATATAACGTATAATCAGTTGGTTCACAAAGTGGGCCTTAAGGTAGCGTGGGAGGGTCCGCAAATTAAGGTCACTTCTTTGGGCTTTATTTTTTTTAACACAAAACTATTTTACACACGCATAAAATATGGTTTCAGTAATTAGGTTTGGTTTAATTTTCTACACATAGAAATATCAACAGTTCTTACATATCTATCATGAGAATCGCAGAATTTGACAATAAACTTTTGAAATGAAAAATATTAGTCCAATTTAAATGCTGCTATACTTTAAAGTATAGACCAGCGATACCCAACATTTTTTGTTCGCATACCCCCGGGTTTAATTTATTTTCAACTTTGTAGCCCCAAAGTTATTGGTGCGTAATGGGAATTAACACATTCTATAATCTACATCTATAAGGGAGAGATAAAAAAAATGGTGCTCCTAGATTGAATGTTCTCCCATCCGGGACTAACCCTAAATATGGCCCTAATTATTCAGAGTTTATCATTTAATAATATTATGTATATTATATACTAACCTGTGCTGGCGGCCGGGGTTCAATCCTCGGTCCCGGCGCAGATTTATCTGATTACCAAACCCTTCCTTCACCTTTGACAAGACATCTTTTGTGAATGTGGGGAATGCCAGGCCTCCACCGTGGTTCGGATTCCACGTTAAACTGTAGGTCCTCCATTTCATCTCAGAATCACCCTACCATTGCACATTAGCGTAAGTGCGTATAACCCGAACGGGTAGTAAGACGCGGTGCTAATAATAATAATAATAATAATAAATACTAATTTTACATACCCGCTAAGATGTCTTCGCTTACCCCTGGAGGTACACGTCACCCAGGTTGAATAATATTGTTCTCGACAAGTAGTTGGGGCCCTTTATTGACCCCAATCGTCTTAAACTTATTAACATTTTTTTTATCTACACATCCATATTAAATTATTCCTTAAATATAATCTCTTCTTCAAATACTTTCGTCCCCACCTTTCTAAAAAAAAATATAAATGGTATATTTTCATATTAAGCTATTTAATTTTCTTGTAATATATTTGTTTAGGAGCGATTAAGATTATTTTGGTCACACCCAAATATTATTTGAAAATACTTTATATATTCTAGTTTAAAAGACACAAAAAACTATTTTTAATAACGACGTAGTTTTCTTACTTGTTCGGCTGAGAACTGCCGCAAGATGGATTTATTTTAATCCCTTACTTATATTTTTTCTTCCCTTCGTGCCTTCGTGGTACAACGGTTGAAAAACGCTGCGGTAGAGGCTCCATAGAAGTTGGTGCGGCAGGTAGAATCCTACGTTCCATGCGGTTCCCTTGTTACTTTCCGTTGTTGATATTAAATTACCTTAATGGATGATGCCATTGTTCCCAAACAATCGATAGGGAGTGCTGATAGCTTCATATTATTATAGACAGCCCTCGTTTGAACAGTTGTACGCCCGATAGGCAGGCAACCCCGCGGCTCGGGTCAGCTTCAAAACCTAGCTCTCACCCGCTTCAGTGGCAAAATGGTCTAAGGCGTCCCTCTCGTACTAGACTGACCTGCTGCAACCGGGGAGTTCATGGTCTATTTAGAGTGTTTCTTCCTAAGTGGATTCCCATACTCCTTCCATGAAAATGCAGTTGGATTACCTTTAAAATTATTCCTCCTTCATCCCCAACGCTTATTTAAAAGTAATTTCCGAGGCAATTTTTAATCGATCGAGTATGAAAACTATATTTTCATTAAAAGCTGATTTTTTAAGTTTTCTGAACTCACAATATAGGCTATATACATTATTTTTAAATAATATTAGTGTGACCTGAATAACCTTTCCGTGTCAAATCAACCAGGGATATGAACCTTAATGTCTCAGATCCGAATGATTTTTTTGTTTGGTATAGGAATCTACTAAAAGCTTTTTTTTTCTTGATTGGCGACTCTCTTACAGGCTCCAATGATTTATTTAAATATTCCAAAGACGAGTCACGATTCATAAAATCAAAATCATTCTTACTGTATGTATCCTGGCATTGCGCTGTCCTGATCTTTGTTGTATTGGTTTGGTTAAGAGATTTATATGAACTCTTTTGTAAGTTTTAGCTTACAACCATCACATATTTTCATTCCTACCTCAATATCTTCCAAAATCAAAAACACATCCAATTTGTAACATTCTTAAGTTCACCTGAATTAGGATATTCTTTTTATTTTAAAGGATTACAGTCTTTAGAGAAAACACTGCCTAGTTGGTATTTTTTCTTGATTTTACATGATTAAATAAAATAAAAAAGGTCTCAATGAATTTAATTTTTTTTTTGCGAAATCTATTTGTAAATATCAAACCGGACCTTAAATTTGACACACACTTAAAGTGGCATGAAATTTCCCAGGCTAGTTAAAAAAAACATAATTCACAAAAACACATTTTCAAACAAAAGTTGAAAAAACATAAATCTTCACAACATGACACAGTACTTTAAAAACAGACATAAATTTAAAACCAAGATTGGACCAACTTCATGACACTATAACACACAGCTAACCTGAACACAAACTGAACAATAACTGAGCTGAGATAAACTAACAATGTGGTCAAATGAGTAAGTTGAGACATCGTGTTGAGCTCACCCGCTGAGGACGGGGAGATCGAGGTTTGAATCTCGGTCGGGTAAACTGGGGGTGGTTTTTCCTAAATAGTTTTCCACTCCTCCAAGCAAATGCGGGTTCACTTCCTCTAATTCAACCTTCTCAATTCCTAATCCATTAGCGTAATTAGTACTTAAAGCGTATAACCCGAACGGGTAGTAAGACGCGGTGCTAAATAATAATAAAAAAGTTGAAACAGGCTCATTAAAAACCGCTTGCACACTCACGTTGTTTCCCAGTGCAGTAACTTAAAACTGATATTTACAGAAAGTTTGTATTTAGGTGATTCGTGTTATGGCCTGTCTCTCAACTATAATATTATAATACCCACATTTGAAAACACATTTCAAGCACAATTTACCCTCTTAAGAAGGTCAATATTAAATATTATTAACTATTTTCTCATGAACCCATATTTTATCCATCTTCAAATTTGGTATAATTACATCTAGCCGATACATGTAAGAACAACATATTGAAATTGTTTGTTTGTTTGTTGTTTGCTAAACATTTCTGGTCTCTTCTTTTGACAGTAGCGGATATATCAACCGTCTGCTGAGGTTGGGGGGGCACCATGTAATTTGGTCACATTGCCCCGATGTGATGATGATGATTATTTGGTTCCAGTAGAATTCTCAAACCTAACTTAAGCCTAATTGACCATACCGTTGCCTTCATATGAACAATTATTCATCTGGTAACATTCGTATGGCTTCGCCGGGAATATAACCTGGTGCCTCTAGATTAGTAGCCAAAAACATCGAATAATAGACCACGTTACCATATATATATATATATATATAATATAAAATGTACATTTTAGTTATTTTATATTATTTTTTTGAATGGGGGCAACGTAAGTATTTGTGGAGGGGTAAATTTAAGTAATAAATATAAGATAAATAGAAGGAAAAAAAGGAACGGTAGAAAGAGTGGAGGTACGAGGGACGATCGTGGGACTTTTGATGAGTTCTATCGACGTTCAAAAGGTTTTCTGACCCCTCATCTGTGCTACTTTAAAGTTCTGGGAAAAAGTGAAATCTATTCTGTAAACTCTGATAAAAACAATTGGTAATTTTGTAATTTTAAGAAAATAGTGCAAACTGGAGGAAGAAAAAAGCTATTAATGTCCCCTGACCTGGGTTCAAGGCTCCGCCAACTCAGATCAAAGTCCTTTAAACTATCTGTGCCAGTGTCACCTGTAACTTTGGCTGTGATGGTGACAGTGGTGTCTCCCTCGCACAGGGAAGACCTGTGTTCGACGTCCACCTCCCACGGTCCAACCTCCGGCTCGTCCTGTCCCTCGTGACCCGCGCCGTGATCCAATCTCAACTGGACAAAAACAACAATATGTTAAACTACTGGCCTGCTGTCTGGTTGTTGGGCTAAGATTCATCATAATCACTTTAGGAGGAATTCAAACTAAAAATTATATAATATATTATTTCCTGATTTCAATTCTGAAATTTTGGTGTCCTTGAAAATCGAATGTCCTTAGAACGCAGCCCTTTTTAACCGGTGTGCTGTGATAGTCCGTGGGAAGATCGAAAAGAAAGGACAAACACATTGAGGAATAAAAATAAATCTTTTTAAATCCATGACCAGCATTAATTTTAAAAATAACACATTATAATTATATCTATTGTAGTTTTAAACACAGACTTGATACGGTTTTTTAGCGATAAAATCTATCCTTAAAAAAACTTATAGTGTCCTTCAAACGTTTTAGTGCTTTGTTCAGAATTCCTTGAGTTGGAAAATGTTGAAAATTGTTTCTTAAGAATTTGAGGAGTCAAAGGGCCCTTTACTAATATATAATCATAGCTAATTAATTGACGTAGTCCGCTAATCGGTGACATTGCTCGAGATAAAAGTGGGGGACTTACCATACGACCCCCATACCCCAAAATCAGGGGAGTGTCTGGAGTGTTTTCAAGGTTATCAGAGTTGTTTGAAACTGTCAGTCAGTCTTAGTACGCCTCAAGTGCGGCACTAATTTAAATACAAGGGGACACCTACCTAGACAAGATAGAGATGAGCCAGCTTCAGACGCGAAACTGGCTCATCACACTCGAGTTTAGGTAGTTGTATTTAAAATAGTACCGCACTTATGGCGTACTAAGACTGACCATGAAACTGGTCTTGTTTCCGTGAATTGTTCTTATCACTATGTAGAACACTTATTGGCCAGATATGATGAAAGTACACTCCCATGTGAGGTGTGTAGAGTATGAGAGACTACATATATTTGGGGTCAAATGGGGGACCAAGCTGGAGATAAAATATCACAGGTAAAGTTTTATCAAGCTCTACCTTCCCTGGCAGCACGCCAAGAAACGACAATATTTCCAAATAATAATCATTGTGGTGATAATAGATCGACCCGCTTCTGTGGCCGCATGGTCTAAGGCGTCGCTCTTTCAATAGACTTAGACTGCTGATAACGGGGATATCGTAGTTCGACCTCGGTTGGATGTACTGAAGGAGGTTTTTCCTAAATGGTTTTCCACTGTCTCTATCAACGCAAATGTGGGTACACTTCCTCTAAATTCAACCCGTTTCGTATCACATTAGAGTAGTTAATACTTAAGCGTATAACCTAATCGAGTAGTAAGACGCGGTGCTAATAATAATAATAATAATAATAATAATAACAATAATCTCTCACCTGAGTGGTCCAATGCCCGGTCAAATTGCGCTCGCTGGTCAAGGTAAAGTGCGAGGAGGAAGGCGGGAGTGCTCGACACTTCTGTCCATCCTGTTCCTGTCCTTCTTGCCAGGTTAGCTCCAGGACCGCGGACACAACCAGGAAGAACCTCAGGAGCTGCATCGCCATCTCAGACTGTTCCCGTACCTAGTTTAGCTGTGTACTCGCAATTACATTGAGGGAATATTTGATTCGGACCTTACAGCCACAGGGGAGTGGGTGACTTACTACTACAACAGAAATGTTAGCGGTTTATAGTTTGACTCATCAATACATGTGCGTGTGTGGATTAAGTACCCCTTCCTCTCACATTGAGACTTTGTGCTTTATATACAGTGTGTCACAAAATTGTACACGGATTCTCCCTGTAACATGTTGATAGACGTGCACTTTCTGAACCGACCTATCATATCAGCGCACAACCTATTAACTAACTTAAATATAGAACAGACACAACACCCAGTCCCCATCTGTTAATTCGTCACTGTGAAAGCGGAACCCCACATTTTATCAATGATACATTTTTCAGCAATACCATTAATTGAAACTGGGACCCTTAGCTTAGTAGACAGACACGCTATCGACTGAGCTAACGGTGTCGGATAGTTTTAATTTTTTCATGTGTTTTATATACTCTAGTGACGTGGTGTAAGTATTGATCATGCTGTGTATGAGGTCAGGATTTCTCTAGAATGATTTGCCAGTGACTGGGAGATTGAGGTTCAAATCTCGGTTAGGTGTATCGATGTTGTTTTCAACGAGGAAAATGCGATGGTTTTTCTTATCTCCTTTCCAAGCTGATGCAGGTGCGTTTTTCTCAAATATCACCTTACTCATTCATACCCTTTAAGCTTAAGTCGTTAAATAACTTATGTTAGAACGTATCAGTACATTATTTTCTTTTTGATGACGTTACCTACTTGTAGATTTCGAAGCTATTTTGCGAAGCGGGTTGCATCTTAACTTGACGCACATAAGCAGTCTAAGCACCTCCACTATTAGACCCCATAGTAAAATCTAGAGAGGGAAGAAAATGAGAAGTTTCACCCTGCGAGGCCTCTTGTTTATCTGCTGATAAAACTTCCCCTCTTCCTCTGACGAGCTAACACACTAAATATACTATTATTCCGTTGAAAAGATTTACTTGCTTTTTAACAACACCTTTTCCATGTTTCCTAATCTAGATATTCATCATGCTCTCACGAACTATTTTTTAATCTACATCCTGACAGGAAGACCCCTACAGGACATTTTCGTGACCAGGACAAATAGCCTAAGCTGTGGCATGCAAGAGCGGGAGTGGGATGCGGGATATTATTTGGCGGGATTGAGGGTGGTTATACCGACACGAAGCAGTCGCGGTAGTTCAAAGAAGGTTACCAGTGTATGTGTCACCGGGGTGACCTGGTGAATTAGGGGTAAGGTGTCAGACTTCTGTAAACCAGGCGTTTTATCAAATACCTAGGCTTTCTATATAATTCCTAAGTGGTATTAGCAAAGTATGAACTAAATTAGTTTTTTCATAATATTTGTAGGAAATGTATAGAATTACCAGTATAATATAGTATCGATAACAATAGCTAACTTAACCTAACCTATCCTAACCAACCTATTCTAAGATAACCTAACCTGATCAACTTAAATTCTAGGGTTTAGGTGAACCTGCAAGAAAACGGCGCAAGAATCACATGGAACTGGGTAAAAGTATTAATAACATATTCCGGAACTTCAAAAAGACAAAGGACTTTAAAATAAGTATGAAATAATACGGCAAAACTTGTTTATATCATATTTTGCCAAAACCTCTCTGGCATTATATAGAAAACATAGGTATTTTATAGAACGCCTGGCTTACACATATTGCCGTTAACATAAATTATGTATGCAGATCTGTGTCTCTTGAGTTTGTTTTAGGGTATATTTTCATTACATTATTAATTAAGTTTAGACTAAGTATGTAGTTACGGGAATTTCATCAGAAGAAGAAACTTAATAATGTCGCTACTTGCTGTAGCTGAAGATGTAAATAAAAGAACAAAGCAATAGGTGCATGACATTGATAAAGAGAGGCTGCAATATTTACTCACCAGACACTTTTAATTCCTTCCCAATCTATTTCCGTATCCGGTTCTTCTTTTTGATGTTCTTGTAGTCTTTATGACTTAGAATCGTAGAGTACAGGGCAAGTGTACATTATTTCTAATAACTGATGACGATACACATAGCACCACCGTTTGTAACCAAAACGACTGGCGGGACGCGGGAAAACAGTCTGTGCAGCGAACCACGCGGGACGACGCTGCGGTTTGTGATCTATATCCCGTAGCGGCACGGTTTGTTTGCGAGAATTTAGCTCCCGTTCCCGCGTTGGTCTGTGGGACATCATATATTGACCGGCCGTGACGTCGCAGTTAGGCAACGCCCCCTTAAATTGCATCGTGTGGACTGTGGAGATAAGTCACACCCTTATGTCGCCTTGTGTGAATTAGAACATGATTGCTAAGCAAAACTATTTTGAAGCCGATAACTCATTAGTTTATTATTATTATTATTATTATTATTAGCACCGCGTCTTACTACCCGTTCGGGCTATACGCACTTACGCTAATGTGTAATGGTAGGGTGATTGTGAGATGAAATGGAGGACCTACAGGTTAACGTGGAATCCGAACCACGGTGGAGGCCTGGCATTCCCCACATTCACAAGTTGTGATTAATACACGTCTTGTCAGAGGTGAAGGAAGGGTTTGGTAATCAGATAAATTTATGCCGGGACCGGCGATTGAACCCCGGCCGCCAGCATAGAAGTCTGACACCTTACCCCTAGACCGCCAGGTCACCCATTAGTTTATTAACATGAGATGTAAATTAAGTCGTTAAATATAAGAGCGGGGTTGTCAGGTGTCACAACATCCAACTCGCGTTTTGGGACACTCTGTATATCGCGTGAGTATGTAATTTATGATAAGACAAATATGCAACAGAAATTGTTTTATAGTAAATACGTCCCTCAATATTGGTTAATTAAAAGCTAACATCAAATGGTATTATAACAACAGTACAGTATTTACGCTATCCAGTTGCATGGTGCGGGTTGTTGCCAGGGTAAGCAGAGCTTGCTAAAACTATACCTATAATATGTTATCCCCCATTCGGTACACATTAGACTAATTAAACATAAGTACTGCTCTACCTCACGGAGAAATGTATTTCCATTAATTACCGGCCAATTAATGTTTTACCGAGTGCTGAAAACAAACCAACCCGTTCCAGTGACCGCATGATCTAAGGCGTCACTCTCGCAATATACTAAACTGCCGATGACGGGGAGATCAGGGTTAGTTCTCGGTCGAGTGTACTGAGGGTAGTCACCCCCTTAAATAGTTGTCCACCCTCTCTCCACGCAAATTTGGGTGCCCTTGCTCTAAATTCAGCTTTCCTCATCCCATACACATCAGAGTAATCAGTACATATGCACATATCCCTAACGGATAGTAAGACGTGGTGGTAAAAAAAAATACAGTTATGGTTAAAATAAAAATCAGCTTACACTCACGAAACACTTCACAACACGCCACTGACACTACGCGTTCATATTGGGCTATATAATATATCATATTACATTTTAGAATTCAACTGTTTGGCAAAATTCTAATTTCAATATGTTTCTTTGAGAACCTACCAATTAAAATTATTAATTTGTAGTACCTTACTAACGTTTAAAAGAATAAAATACATTTATTTTACTAAGGAATATTAATCAACCCCATAATTTTATTTTATTTTATTGTCACTAATATTGAAATACAATATTTATATAATTTGATTTGATATTAAATCATTCTAAATCCATATTGCACAGTATATTTAAAACACATAAGTCATGTAAATAAAATATTATAATCTAACCATTAGTTATTCGATAAACTATTGTGATTTTACAATTTAAATTATACACCCAAACACTTTTGTAACATAATATCTCAATTAATTATTTTTTTGCTAAGAAATTGTTTTAACTATTATTATTTAAAAATATATAAAAATATATATGTCACATGTGTTTTAAGAATACTTTTTTTTCATTCATTTGGCTTAATTTTTTTAAATCACGTTGTTTTCTAATACTTAAATAAAAACTGTCTTTTTTTTAATAAGATTTTTTTTAATAAGCTTTTTCACATTTTAAATATACACGACAATTTGACACAAACTGTATTATATTTTAATAAAAATGTTTCTTCTCCGTTTATTTCAGGTAAGAAATTCACTACGATACTTCACTTCCTCTAGCCGTACACAAAATATTTATCCGTGGGTGAGTTTTGAACTGTATACGGTTTTACAACTCTTTCTCAAATTTATAGAATATTGTTTCCGTCCGAAATATATTATCTTCTATGTTCTGTGACTATTTTAATTGTTTATGAATGTACATGACAAATATTTATTTGTTTTCTAAATGATTTGTACATAATTGTAGAGTTGTAATTTCGTCCGAAATATTATATATTCTATTTTTGGCTATTCTTTAAATTATTTAATGTTTTAAATTTAGTAAAGTAATCGATTTAGGAAGAATTGTGGGTACACAAATAATTAGATCTATGTCAATAAAACTTAATCTACTGATAGATTAAAATATAGGCCTTTATACATCTCGTAACAAATTTAAATCTATATTATTAACCCTATATTTAAATAAATTAAATACCAAAACGGGTTTATACTTTAAAATATATTTATTTTTATTAGTATAAATATTAATATACAATGAGGTGTAAAGGTTATATTTTAAATAGAAAATTAAACTATTATATCCATCTTTTAAACTAGTTAAACATATAAAAACATAATATCTAGAAAGCCGGGAGTATTCAAGAACGAGGATCATGTTGTTTGAATGCTCATGTAGGGTTGGTGTAGTTTTATATTTTTATACCGTCTAATCAAAGCTCGCCAAAAGAGCTCCACCCCATGTTCTGATGTCATTTTATGGTTAAATAAGCACCCACTTCTCTTGAAGAGCCCGTCTCACACCCGATTAACCGGAATATTGGATACAAAGAGTACGCTCGAACCAGAAACGTATCGAAATGTGGTTCTATCCATTATAAACTTTCTGGTGTCAAGTTGACACCAGTTAAACTAGGACATAGACAAGGTATACACCTGACCCACAGCCTCCAGGTTAAAATGTCTGCGAGAACTTGAGTTCTTCAACACTAGGATCGCTAGGTGCAAGCCCCAATGACAACATCGCTATCAAGCAGACATTAAAAATAAACGGTTCACCTTAAATATGGTTTTACTAGAGAGAAGACAAAAATTGCCTTCTATTGTCAATAAATAGGCATTCACAAAGCTAGGTTCAGGTAGTGGCCTAACACCCTCCACATAAACCTCCACCCCCTGAAACGAGCCTACTCAGACTGCAAATTACAAAAAAAAAAAAAACGTAAAATCTAAGGTTTTTTTCTGTCCAAGCAAATATTTGCAAATTGTTCAGTTGTAAACAATCCTCAAATACAATCGACTAGTTACTTGTTTGAAAAGGTTTGTTAATTGAAAGAGGATAAGAGGGTGAGTTTGGGTGTGTGTGTGGGGGCGGGGGAGGGATTTTTTGGTAAATGAACTATCGTGTTTGGACCGCCACCCCTTTACAACGAACGATTTGAAATTGAGTTGTGTCAGTTGGAAGTGCTGTTATCACTGAAAACTGCAACTAGCGCTCCTCAGTGTCCAAGGACTCAACCTAATTCAAGGATATCAGAGAAACTTTCTTAACTACGTTGCCTAATTGGAGATTTTGAAACTGTTTTGCGAAGCGGGTTGCATCTTAACTTGACGCACCTAAGCTCTCTTAAGCACTATTACACTTAGACACCAAAGTAAGAAATAGAAAGAGAGGGAAGAAAATGAGAAGTTCACCCTAAGAGGTCTCTTGTTTATTTACTGATAACAATTCCCCTCTTCCTTCGACGAGTTTACACAGTCACTTTAATATTTGCACCTTGAAAACATTAACTTACTTTTTTTTAAATCAACTTTTTCTCGTTTCCTGTTCTTGATATACAAATGCTACCGCGTACTTTTATAATCTACATCCTGACAGGAAGACTCCTAAAGGACATTTTCGTGGCCAAGCCAAATAGCCACCCAGAGAGGATTTATAAAATAATACGTTTACAAAAATACTACTTAAAGATAAAAATAATAGTTTTGTGACATTATAGGACTGTTTCTAGAATTATTTAAGAATGTATGGTATTTGTTTCAACGTTATATCTTTAAAACTCGCCGAGTAAAACGTAAATTAAATAACATGGGAAATACTAACTTGACCAGCCGTGACGTCACAGGTAGGCAACGTCCTTAAGGCTGTGTGTCTGTGAACTGGGATCAGATTAATTTACTTTTTCATTTTAAAAGACTTATTTTTCAATTTCGTTGTTTAAAAATAAAGGAAAAAATGAGTTCACTAGTTTAAATTATTTCACTATTTGTTTACCTACTACTTGTTTCCCAACTACTTGTTTCCACATTAATTACTTTTACTAAAAATTAAATTTCATTTATCTATACCAACAAAGTGTCTGGATTAATAAAAAAAGATAATTCTTTCAAGGAAAAAAGAGTGATTTTTTTATCAAGAAAATAGTGCCCACTCTGAAATTAGAATAATAATTAATCAAATATAGTTTATAAATATTTTATAAAACTGAAAAATAAACCTGACTACGGATGACGGATGTATCGGGTTTCAAATCCTGTTCGGGTGTCTGAGTGTGTTTTATCTCTCTCTACACAATTACGGGCACACATATTTTCTTTTATTTTTAACGCCGCGTCCTACTAATCATTTGGGTTGTATGGATGCCTATGTACTAATTACACTTATGATTTAGGGATTAGGAAGGTTTAATTGAGAATAAGTGCACTTGAATTTGCGTAGAAATAGAGTGGAAAACCATTTAGGGATATACACCCGACTGGGATTGAACCCCGATCTCCCCGTCCTCGGCAGTTTAGTATAACACGAGAATAGCGTGTTAGACCATGCGGCTACCAAAGCGGGTAATAGGTACACTTCCTATAATTTCAACCCTACTCATCCATAACATATTATCATAATTAGTACATAATTATGCGCACAACTCAACAGGGTAGTGAGACGCGGCGCTAAATAAATAAATAAATAAAAACATTGGTGTCTGTTTCGTTTCCCACCATCAATAAAATTGGTGAGATCAGCGACAGAAGGAACGCCATCCACTCTTCGTCAGTCCTCCCTTAAGGACTGTCACAGAGCTGTTCCCTTCTCGCAGATGTAGGGTAGCTCGAAGTAGCAAGGTACGTCCCTCAACTTGCCCGTCGTGTGGAAGGTGACACAATCTTCGCCCGGGGACGCGTCGTCTGGTTCGTTGGGTAACCACGCTTGGTCTTGCCTAGGATCGAACGGGAACCCTGTTCACAAGTGATAAAACAGAGGATATTAAATTTCGTATTTATAAACAATTGATAAAAAAAAAAGACATATTCTGGATGTGTTCTGACCTGTGACACGGGTCGGTAACCACGCGGATACAGGTTTACGGATAATCTTGTCTGATTTTTCGGTCACATAGAAGTCATGGGCTCGAATCCCAGCCCTAATAACTACCGAAATGATTTCCTAATCTTCTTCCTATAAAATACGGGTGTAATTTCTCTAAGTTCTAGTTGCCTAATCCCGTTTATAAGCGTATCACGGATAGCCTGGGCGTGTATGTAGTGTTGAGCACAGAAAAAAGAGAATTTCTGAGGAAATCTCGAATGCTCTACGACTAACAACTAGTATGTTGGAGATAACATATAATGGAGATAAAGTATTTCGTAAGACTGTGTAATATAAGGGTATAAGTAACTTAAAAAATAGCCAAGTTCGTTCAAGACATAAATATACCTGTTGTTTAAAATACATGTACAGTAGCCCCACGGCTTCTTTGGTGCTGGCTGACAGCTCACAGCTGACTTCTGACGGATTTGAAAAGTCACCAGACCAAATTAGATATCACACGCCGAACCATATGATCTTAAAAAACATGTGTTTAGCAGCTGTCACTTCTGACAGTCAAAATTTAGGTATCTACCTAAATGTCAGCTGTGAGCTGTCAGTCAGCACCAAAGAAGTCATGGGGCTACCGTAAGCATGACAGGTTGCTTATTCGTTGATGTGTAAAATACACCCCGACTTGACTTTATAACTGTATATGTGTGTAATACACCCCAGACATATTTGTATACCTGTATATGTGTAAAAGGCATCCAGACCAGACTGTTTCCTGTATGTGTGTAAAAACAACGGATATAACTGTATATTTGTATACTGTATATGTAAAAGGCATCCCGACATGGTTGTACACCTGTATTTGTGTAAAATACGCCCACGCATGGCTATATACCTGTGGTCCTATATGAGTCAAACACAACCAGACATCATAACTATATACTATAGGCCTATATGTGTCAAGGGCACCAAAACATGGCTGTATAAAAGACACCCAAAGATAAACTGTATACCTGTAGATGTGTAACAGATATCTAGCAATTGCTCTACCTGTAGATGTGCAAAAGACACCCAGAAATGTATGTATATCTTTAGAGGTATAAAATATATCAATACAATATGATTGCATACCTGTAGATGTGTGAAGTACACCCAGGTATGACTGTATATATACGTGTAGATGTGTACCCATGAATTGTTTTATACCTGTAGATGTGTAAAATACACCTAGGAATTGTTTTATTATACCTGTTGATGTGTATAATACATCCATGCATTGTTTTATTATACCTGTGGACGTGTAAAATACATCCATGATTTGATTTATTATACCGTAAATGTGTAAATTACACCCAGACATAGCTATATACCTGTAAATGTGTAAATTACAGCCAGATATAGCTATATACCTGTAAATGTGTAAATTACACCCAGATATAGCTATATTCCTGTAGATGTGTAAATTACACCTAGGAATTGTTTTATTATACCTGTAGATGTATATAATACATCCATGCATTGTTTTATTATACCTGTGGACGTGTAAAAGACCCCCTCATCCCTCAGGTCAGTGATGCCCACGTAGACCTGGTTGGTAAGGGCCGAGCTCTTCGGGATGTGGGGGTATCGGGAGAATAGGTCGAGCAAAGAGGTAACTTTACTCCTGGAGTCCACCACGGCAAGATGACCTCCTTCCGACTCGCACACCCGCTCAGCGAACAACCAGTCCAACGGTTGGTCGTGCAGCTTGAACGAACCTACCCCTTCGAATTCGATGTATCTCCCACTAGAGTTAGCGAGTATTTCTTGGGGTGTAAACATATCTTCATCCGTTGTATTTGGTGAAACTATCGCGTCATCTGTGAAAATAGCATTTTATCATCTTTTTTGGTTTCAATTTAACTTAGCGTCAACCGGGGTAACTTTGAATGGTAGAGTAGTATTGAACACATTAAAAAATATTTAATCTATTTTTATATAAATAATGATAATGCAATAATTGTTCATTTTTTTAGCACCGCGTCTTATTTTACGCATATGTACTAATTACGCTTGTGCTATGAATGAATAAGGTTCAATTAAGATAAATCGTAATTGCATTTTCTTAAAGGGAGAGTGGAAAACCATTTAAGGAAAACTACCCTCAGTACACCTGACCTTAGATTCGAACCTCGATATCCCCGTCCTCCACAGTCTAGTCTAATACGAAATAAGCGCCTTAGATCATTTGACCATCGAAGTGGATAGCATAATTGTTTCTAGACCAATAGTTGCCAAGTATGTTGTTTTTTTCTAAATTAATTTAGGATATCAGCTAAGAGAGACCAAGCACCCTCTCCCCCCTCTCCGGGCTGTTAATTCTTACTATATGTGACTTGTAACAGTTTGCAACAGGGATAGTAAATACAATATTCCTATAACTTACCTGGATTCAAACATTTTGTAGTGTTATAAATAAGATCGGCCTCCCAATAATAGTCTTCGTTCATTACCTCGTTGGTGTATTCCAAGTGGATCTGCAAAGAATGAGTTAAAACTAGAAACCCATTCATTTTGTCACCATGAAGAAGGGAGCATTTTAGAGGTAATTTACCGCATTTGCATGGAAGGAGACTGGGAAACCACCCTCAAAAGACCTGCCCAGGATAACATCAATCTCTCCGTCATCAGCAGAACAATCGAATACGAGAGTGACGCCTTAGACCAAGGGTCACCAAACTACGGCCCGCGGGCCACATCCGACCCGCCACAAGATTATATTCAGCCCGTTCCAAGAATTTATAAAAAAAACAAATTAATTGTTTTCTCTTCGTTATTTATTAACCACGCAGTTTATTCGACATGTCCAGTTTCTGTCCGCACGCGTGATTCCCTCCATGACACCAAGCCAGAGGGCTGTCGGAATTGCAAACCCTCATTTTCAGTCGCAGGCGCCATTCCTTATACCTACAACAGAACGGATTGACTGTGATGATTTTTAGGTAATTACAAGTCTCCCGGCAAAGTGTTATCAAAGGAAAGTTCCGAAAGATGTTACCTAATTTTTAAAAAGTAATCATATTTACTAATTTGTATGGATATAATTTATTACATACAAATTGATTCATTTCTCTCAGAAAATTATTATTAGCACTGCGTCTTACTACCCGTTCGGGTTATACGCACTTACGCTAATGTGTAATGGTAGGGTGATTGTAAGATGAAATGGAGGACCTACAGTTTAACGTGGATTCCGAACCACGGTGGAGGCCTGGCATTCCTCACAGAAAAGAATCAACGTCAATCACTTTTATCAAACACTGAATGGCCTTGGAAAGTGAATTTTTTTTATAGACGTGACTGAATCTAAATTTTCATGTTGAAACCAATTTGATTTAAGACCTATTTGACCATGTCAAGGCATTCAGGGCAAAAACAATGCTACTTGAAGAACAGGCGAACGTTACTTTGGCCCGCAAAGATGTGTAAAATTTATTATGTGGCCCACATAGAAAAAAAATTGGAAATCTCTTCCTTAGACCATGCGGCCATCGAAGCGGCTATAGTAAAGAAAAAATTTGATCAAAACTTAAAATAACATTTCTCTGTCGCTGATTATCTAACATCCACATGATGTTTCACACCCGCACCTGTGTTCACACGGTCTAAGACGTTACACTCGCAATAGACTAGACTACCGATGGCAGGGAAATAAAGGTTCGAATCTCGCCCGGATGCACTGAAGGCGGTTTTCCCAAAACTGTTTTCCACTCACGGTCTACGCGAATGTGGGTACATTTCCTATAAATAAAACCTTTTACATCCCTAAAACCATTAGTGTAACTAGTACATAAGCGTATAACTCGAATGAGTAGTAAGACGCGGTGCTAAATTTTTTTAATAAGAGGCCAAAGCAGGAACGACACACAATGTCCCATAGAAAACTCACCAAAGATGCATTTTTGACAATGTTGGGACTCGAACCCGCGGTGCTCAACAAGTAGATGCGTGCTATCGACAAAGCTAAGGCGTCTTAATTTAAGTCGAACCTAGCTTGTTTTATAATAATGCAAACTATACAAATCAGCTCACGGGATTTTGACACAGAAAAAACAACAATAAGTACATGCCCGGCCTTATGTCAGTTTAGTTATAATTTTGTTCAGTGGCGTGTCGTGGCTTGTTCAAAGAGTAAGTAAGGTTTATTTCTTAGCACCGAATATTACCTCCCGTTCGGGTTATAGACTTATGTACTAATTATGCTAATGGTTTAGGGATTATGAAGGTCATATTTATAGGAAGTGTACCCGTATTTGCGTGGATAGAGATAGAAAAAGTGAAAAATCATTTTGAAAAAACCACCCTCTGTACACTTGACAGAACTTCTAAACTTAATCTTCCCGGTAGTCTAATGCAATAGTAGAGCCTTAAACGATGCGGCCACCGAAGTAAGTGTAAATAAGATTGATTCAAACTAAGATTTTGAACGGTTTTTTCTCATAGCTTAGCTATTACTATTAGCACAGCGTCTTACTATCCGTTCGGGCTATACGCACGTACACTAATGTGTAATGGTAGGGTGACTGTGAGATGAAATGGAGGACGTGGGATCCGAACCACGGTGGAGGCCTGGAATTCCACACATTCACAAGTTGTGATTAATACAAGTCTTATCAGAGGTAGAAGGAAGGGTTTGTCAATCAGATAAATCTGTGCCGGAACCGAGGATTGAATCCAAGACCCCCAGTACAAAAGTATGACACCTTACCCCTAGACCGCCTGGTCACCCTCTCATCGGTTAGTAGAACACTCATCGGCCAGGTATCAACGAAAATACATTCCTAGGCGAGTTATGTTGAGCAGAGTCTATGTGTGACTGGTAAAATAGGCACATACCTATTTGATAAGTACATTCCGTTTACCCAGTAAGTAGTATTACCTTTGCAGATTGCACTATTGTCCTATATTATAATCAGAAACATAGTGGACACATGTAAGGTAAGCTTGCTACCTTTCAGCGTTAATTAAGAGTACATATCTCAGGTACAGTTTTAAAGATCTCTTCTTACCGCTGGCGACAAACCACGACACTAAATTGAATATATATATATATATATATATTTTTTTTTAAACATTAAAAATTGTGAACGTACCTTAAGCTTGCCGAGCTGTCCTTTCCACACTTGGGAACCATGCTCTCCGCTGTTTATTCGAATACTGCTGGAAGTCTGCACGGGATACGAACATGGTACGCTATTGGAGACAGAACATCCACCAATAGACCGTAAAAGAATTTCACAAGAGACTATCCAAAACATTTCCCCTCGCCTGGCGCTCCTCATTGTTTCATTACTGTAGGAACTGGCTGAAGTATCTGTGGCCAGAACAAGTATCGTCTTAAAGACCTATTTAATTAAGTGTTCATGGTGACCTTGGGAATTCCACTGTCCTCCATTGCTGTTAACGCCTCCCATTAATTATCTGGCCAATTAAAAATGTTCGAAGTTTTTCTTGTGCAGAAAAGACGATTCTGTTATTTATTTCTACGGTGTCTAGTATTTAAAAAAAAAGCTTGTTTCAGTCTTTATGGTACAAAGTTATCTAATAATGTGTTTCTTAGCTTTACGTTTTAGACTAACCATTTTGGTGACCGCATGGTCTAAGGCGTTACCCTTTAAATATACTGGACTGCCGAAGAGGGGGAGATTGGGCTTCAATCTTGGTCGAGTGTTCTTAGGTTTTTTCCCCAAATGGTTTTCCACTTTTGTACACTTTATTTAAATTCAACTTTACTACTACTCCACACATTAGTGTAATTAGTGCGTTAGGCTTTTTTTTGCTTAGCACTACCTCTTACTACCCGTTCGATTTATACGTTAAAGTACTATTTAAGCTAATGTATTAGAAATTGATAAGGTTGAATTTATATGAAGTGAACCTGAATTTGCGTGGAGGGAGAGTGGAAAATCATTTAGGAAAAACCACCCCCAGTTCACCCGACCGAGATTCGAACCTAAATCTCCTCGTCCTCGGAAGTCTAGCTCAATACGAAACTAGCGTGGTAGCCAACTACGCCACCGAGGCAGGTCCGGAATAAATTAATTTCTCATTCATGTGCTTACATAGACTTGTGTTTAAAAAATGACTTCTACAACAGGGATTAAATAATAATGCTGATATGAAATATTGCGATTGTATTTAATATAATTCACAGTACATTCGTGTCAAATACATTTTTAACAATATTTTTGCACAAACAATTAGTTTGTTAAGTCTCATAACGTTTCCTTGTCTTTCATATTTCATAATTCACAATATTTTATAAAAAAAAAGTAAAATAATTAAAAAACTAAAACTATTATTTACCAAACATACCTTCTTTATTTAGTAAGTTCAATGTGCGACTTTTAGAGTCTTAGGTTCAAATATAGCTCGGTTCTTATTTTATAGACATCTTTAAAAAAACACAAACAATAATAAATCTCTAATAGTATTGAAACATAAGTACCAGGTGTTACCCGGGGTAACTGCGCAATGCACTTATTTTCTTTGCTTCACACAGACAGAAATACATCTTCATTTTATTTATTCTGGCACCGTTTTTTTAATAAATTCAAACGAATCTAACAAAAAAAAAATTGAATACCACCTTTGAGGAATATATAACTTAGCTAAGGGGCTACTAATTTTAAAATTTCAGCCCTCTACGTGTGGTAGATACTGTGCAGTGCTCATGACAAACAAACAAACTCTTTATTTTATTAATACATATTAATTGTATATATTTATATTGGTGGTATTTAAATGAGTTTTAAAGTGTATTCAAGCCCAATTATTTTATAAACTGTCTTTGAAACATGCATTAAAAATACATATAGACATTCTACTTGATATAATGAAGGTCACATTCTAAATAATACTCAATACATTTGTTTAAATCTTTACATTTAAAACCATAATTATGTATTGTTCAATTTAAGGGGCTAGGATTAACAGGGCGCTTTACAGGAAATTCGCCCGCACTTACATGAAAAAAAGAATAATAAAATCAGACCAACTAATTATACGGGGGTAAACCATTATTATTATTATTATTATTATTAATTCGCCTACTTCCTCGTCAGCGGAAAACCAAGTACAATTTAAGAACAGCTCCTTAGCCTGCTCGTTCATCTTCAAAAGTAAGAAAGACTTTGTTTGGAATAATGTTGGGGCTCTCCATGTGGTGTCTGGTGGGCTACGAGCGATTAGGAGTTCACTAGATATGCTTCCATAGCCGCTAATAGCGCCTCTGTATTTCAAGTGCCTGTGGTAATGATACATCCGCGTCAATAAGCATAAATACTAAATGCCAGGCTAATTTAGTTTGGCTTGAAGGTGGTAGGGGGTCGGTGCTCGAATCCCATCAAGGGTGTACTTTCTTTAAAGGTTTCCCACAGTCTCTACACTCAAATGTGGGTACACTCCCACTGAATTTTACCATCCTCTTCTCTACTTCATTCGTGTGGTTAAAATGAGGATAAACCGGATGGGTAGTAAGACGTGGTAGGAAAATAAATTATCTGAATACAAATATAAATACTTTCAATATATTTATTTTCAAAGGTGAGTTGAAGGGAACGTAAGTTAAGACTCCGTATTTAGTCAGTTTTTATAACAAGAAACTAATTTTGACCAATATGGATCAAATAGTTCTTTAGTATATACGTCGGGCATCGTGCAATTTCATCAAAAACATTTTTTTAACAAATATAAAACGTTATTTTAAAATGTTGCGAGTGTTCATGAGAAATATTCAAGAACTGTTGAGATTAGTAGGTGTAGAAAACTAAACTAAACTTATCAACTGAAGATTTATTTTCGATTTATTTTGCTCCTAAAAACTGAATATATACTGATATCCACTTATTTTTCCTTCCATCATGACCTGACATAACGCAG
This sequence comes from Timema douglasi, assembly GCA_901482245.1. Classification (NCBI taxonomy): domain Eukaryota; kingdom Metazoa; phylum Arthropoda; class Insecta; order Phasmatodea; family Timematidae; genus Timema; species Timema douglasi. The sequence continues at coordinate 44,755 of CABEEJ010000492.1, read as the reverse complement.
GGTCTCCCTTTGGTAAATCTTTGTTTGAATTCATTCTCCTCATCCGAGCCTTTTAAAAAGGGGATTATCCGCCAGGTAACCTTCTGGCCCTCCTCTGACACTCCACAAGTCCAACTGGCAGACGAAAGGTAGGCTGTAGTAACAAGGAACGTCTCTGATCTTGCCCGACACGTGGAATGTGACGCAGTCTTCCCCCGGGTACTGCTCGTCAGGCTCTCCAGGGACCCAGATAGACTGGTCCCACGGTTGGAAGCGTTCACCTGCATATACAGCACCAAAAATATCAATCAATATGCTTATTATATTACCAGCTTGGGGGGGNCTGTTGCTTGGAATTCCATTACCTTAACTGACTCTCTTAGGTTAGAAAACATTCAAAGAAAATTTGTTGCTGCATGCTATGATAAATTCTTTAGTAACCGGATTTATTATGATTATGACAGAATTCGAAACCTCTTAGGGCTCCAAACTCTCTTCTCGCGTAGACTTTATTGTGATGCCCTTTTTGTTTTTAATATTTTCAATAACAATATTTATTGCAAATTTGCCCTTGATCATGTAGGCGTTCATATCCCTTCTCGGGCTTCTCGTAATCCTAAATTATTTTTTCTCGATAGCTCTTATAAGACGAGCCCTATAGGTCGTTGTATCCATAGCGCCAATTCTAGATTTGTCGAATTTGACTTTTATCATAAAAGGAAAGCTAAACTCAGAGAGTTATTTAAGGATGTCCCATATCAATAATTTATCATGTAGAGGTTCTGCCTATATTATTTAAATTTACAATATTCGGATATATTTTTTGCATAATGTTACTGCTTACTATTTAGTTATTTGTTTTTAATGTTACTTTTTATTCTTATTATTATTAACTACTTTCTATCTCGTAACTATTCATCAGTATATAACATTATTTAGCCATTTTTTGTCTATAATTTTTTCTTTTGTAAATATATGTATTATAAGGTATGTATGTGTGTACTTTTCAGTGCTGGCCTGTTATAGGTCCTACGACTGTTGGCCAGCACTATAATAAAGGAAATTGAAATTGAAGGAAATTGAATATATTATTATTATAATTATTATTATTAGCACCGCGTTTTATTACCCGTTCGGGTTACACGTACTTACGCTAATGTGTAACGGTAGGGTGACCGTGAGATGAAATGGAGGACCTACAGTTTAACGTGGAATCCGAACCACGGTGGAGGCCTGGCATTCCACACATTCACAAGATGTCTTGTCAGAGGTGAAGGAAGGGTTTGGCAATCAGATAAATCTGTGCTGGGACCGAGGATTTAACCCCGGACTCCCAGCACAGAAGTCCGACACCTTACCCCTAGACCGCCAGGTCACCTACATATATGTATTTCCAGAACGGATAGTAAGGTGTGGTGACCAATTACAAAGTCAGACTTATTCGTAGAGTTTTTCATATGAAACAGGCCCATTCCGTTCTGGTCCAGGTAGGTGTCGTCTTGTATTTAGTTTAACACCGCGCTTGAATAGTACTAAGACTGAGTATGAAGCTGATCAACCGGAACTTGTTGGAGCTGTACGCATATTCACTAATTACGTTAATGTGTTAGAGATGATAAAGTTTGTAATTATATTTATTTGTTTATTAGAGTTATTTGACGTGAACTTTCTGAACCAAATGATTATATCAGTATACGAGAATTTCTATGAGCGATTGCGAAAAGACCTACCAATTTTGCCGGGAAAGTTATTTTCACATACCTCACAGGATTATTTCACACGCCAAAATCGACATGTTGACGGAAGGCTTTACTTCCCTTCCGAAGTAAGTTGTGCTATGGACATGTATCACTCAAGAAAAATACGTCGACTCCGGCTCGGTTTGAACCCACGAGCCTCGGTTCCTGAGGCGAGCACTTTACCCCAAGACCTACCGAGCTCGACACGAGTAAGTTGAATTGATAGAAAACGTACCCACATTTAGATGGAGGGAGAGTGTAAAACCATTTAGAAAAAACTGCCCTCATGTCACCAGACTTGGATTGAACCCTGACCTCGCCGTCATCGGAAGCCCAATCAATGGCGAGATTCACCGGGATACAGTTCAATTTTCAGTTAGAAAAGCTAATAGATTTACCTTCGCGTATTCATACGCCAAATCAAGTGCTATTCAGCTGTCACTTTTGATAGATATTATCAATGTGACAATGTAATGTTGACAACAAAATAATATATTATGTTTGTTTTTATTAGAGATGTGACGAGTCCTTGTATTCCTCAAATCATATGGTAATCAAGAGATTTGAGATTTGTTGAAATCTCATTTTTTTTTATCTTTAATACAATAATGAAAGACCATGACTTCAATTTTAAGCAATTGGTAAAAGTAGTTACATAGAAATGTGTATTTTGGAGCGTAACAAAATCACAAATAAATGACAAAATTATATCAATATAATTACTTTACTGAAAAAAAGTTAATTTCTTCTTTTTTTATGACGTAATAAACATGAAAAACAAAATATATGTAGTCAGTGGCCTTAGACAACTTTTAAAATTAAATTTTTAACATTTACACTTTAAATAAAAATTGTACATATCATATAAAGATTCGGATATCGAATTTGGATTGGATATTCGAAAAAAATAATTAATATTAGTATTTGAGAAATATATATTTTTTTTAATTCGACTCTACCAAGAATGAGAATAAAGTTAGTTAGTTGATGACCAAGACAAAAATATTACTTTATATTAAATATAATATTTACCTTTTGTTTACCCTTGAAGTTAGCAAGATTACCTTGCTCTTTTCTACTATGACGCGGCTTATAAGATAGGGCCATAGTAAAGTTTTTCAAGGTAAGATTGCTACCTTTAAAGGTGAATGAGGTATGGGCGTCGCAATTACTTAATTGTTGGGGGAAGAAGGGGCTCGGGGATGGCCATTCATTAGGTAATTAGGGGTTACTCTTATAACCCCCCTTCCCATCCTGCCAAGGCCACAGTTTTTTGTTCAGAGTCATATTATCCTATATGAATATGATGGGCAGACCAAAAACGGGGAACACACAACATTCGTAAAATAAACTGAAGTAACAAACTTAGGATATAACATCATTTTATATAAAAACTAACTATAAGCTAATATATAAATAAAAACGGGAAAATGTGTGTCTTGCCCCCCGCTTTAGATTATTGGGGGGACGTGTCCTCCACGTCCTACCCACTTGTGACGCCCATGAAAGAGATGTACATAAAAAAAATAGCACTCACCAAACACAGTATAGAACACCCCCTCCAGAACCTGGTCGCTGATCCCGACGTACACTTGGTTTCTGAGTATCGCTCGGGCAGGTATGTGAGGTTGCCTGGAGAACAGATCTAGCAAGACGTCCACCTTGTACTGTGTGTCCACGACCACGAGATGGGCCATCTCCGACTCGCACACCTCTTTAGCCCTGTTCCAGTGGCGGGACTCTGCGTGAAGTTTGAAGGTACCGACCCCTTGATACGTCACATAACCCATCGCGACGGGTTGGCGCTGCGTTATATCCACTTCTATTTCTTTTGACGCCTTCTCTTCTGAATCTTCTATTGTGTTCTCTTTGGTCTCTTCTTCTGTTTCTATGTCTTGAAATATTTTCTCTTCGAGATCTAATTCTTCATTTGTTTCTTCAAATGTGTTCTCTTTGGTATCTTCTTCTGTTTCTATGTCTTGAAATATTTTCTCTTCGGGATCTAATTCTTCCATCATTTCTTCAAATGTGTTCTCTTTGGTGTCTTCTTCTGTTTCTATGTCTTGAAATATTTTCTCTTCGGGATCTAATTCTTCCTTTGTTTCTACAAATGTGTTCTCCTCGCTATCTACATCCTCCTCTGTTTCTTCTAACGGCTTCTCTTCTATAACGAATTCTATTACTTCTTTATCCGTCTTGTCATCTTCATCCGTTGTTTCGTTCACCGTCATCCACGGTACGTCATAAATAGTATCACTGTCTAGTATAATCGCTGTGGATTAAAATAAATACATGTTTTAAACACGTTCGCTTCATACAACGCACATGTACGCCATCAGAACACCTCATTAAAATGTTATTGATTAATATGGGCGGCAGTTTGAGTCAAAATCTTATTTGTTAAACACGAGATGCTAATTGAGGATCACGGCTTCGTAAGCAACAAGAAAAAAGTACATCCTGTTAGTAAAAAAAAGGAAGAAAGAAATAATATAATTAATTATAATTGTGAAGTATGAATTAATATCCCTTTGAAAAATTTCATATTTAAAATAGTTAAAGTTTTTCTATTTCATCTGTAATTGTAGCTAAAAACAAATAACACATACAAGATGCACATGTGCTTTATGAGCAAATTGTCGTCACCTAGTGCTGATGACATACGTGTGTGTTGCAAGGAAAATTACCATAAAAAATTTAATATAAATATTTAGTTAGCCTAGTGCTATTACACGAGTGAGAAGTTAGGGTGGCACATACATGAGTTAGAAGTTAGGGTGGCACAGATATAGTGCTATTACATTAGTGAGGAGTTAGGATGGCACATACATGAATTAGAAGAAGTTAGGGTGGCACATATATGAGTTAGAAGTTAGGGTGGCACAGATATAGTGCTATTACATTAGTGAGAAGTTAGGGTGGCACATACATGAGTTAGAAGTTAGGGTGGCACAGATATAGTGCTATTACATTAGTGAGAAGTTAGGGTGGCACATACATGAGTTAGAAGTTAGGGTGGCACAGATATAGTGCTATTACATTAGTGAGAAGTTAGGGTGGCACATACATGAGTTAGAAGTTAGAGTGGCACAGATATAGTGCTATTACATTAGTGAGGAGTTAGGATGGCACATACATGAGTTAGAAGAAGTTAGGGTGGCACATATATGAGTTAGAAGTTAGGGTGGCACAGATATAGTGCTATTACATTAGTGAGGAGTTAGGGTGGCACGTACATGAGTTATAAGTTAGGGTGGCACAGATATAGTGCTATTACATTAGTGAGAAGTTAGGGTGGCACATATATGAGTTAGAAGTTAGGGTGGCACAGATATAGTGCTATTACATTAGTGAGAAGTTAGGGTGGCACATACATGAGTTAGAAGTTAGGGTGGCACAGATATAGTGCTATTACATTAGTGAGAAGTTAGGGTGGCACATACATGAGTTAGAAGTTAGGGTGGCACAGATATAGTGCTATTACATTAGTGAGGAGTTAGGATGGCACATACATGAGTTAGAAGTTAGGGGGGTACAGATATAGTGGGCTCACATGAGAATATAAATACACTCAATTTTTCATTGGAAGATCCTTCCCTAGAGTATCGGAGAGCTAGAAAAATTAATAGATCTATATTCACTTATTCATACGTCAAGTTATGTTATTTGCAGATGTAAATTTTAATAGATAGTATAAATACTTCAAAAATAACGTTAACAATAATATTATTAAGGTTTTACTATTGTCGATCGCCCTTTTTTTCTAATTTTCTAAAAAATTTGTTCCTACCAAAAGTTCTACTAGGTAACTTGGCTAACTGAACTCAAAGTAATTTTCAGATTATTTTTTAAATGTTATGATTTGGTAGTTTTGGGCACTTACCTCCTACTTGAGGAGACAGATTGTCCGTTAGAAGCTTGCACCGAACAGTTTTGAGGCTGATCATAGCCTCCCAATTTAGTATATCCTCGCTATCCTCAGCTTCCTCCAACCGCTCCAGAACAATCTGGAAACATTTAGATATTGGCCGTTTTTTAATATTACGTTCAAGGATCCTTCTTGGAAGTCAAACACACTTGAAAGCTACATTTTCAGCAGACTCCCGATTATCCGGCTTAGCCGTGGCATCACCAACAGCAAGAGATACGTTTTTGAAAAACGCCGCGTTGATGAAGAACACGGGGCTACCGATTGTTGTACTCGGTAAATCCCCAGGGAAGAGATAATGGCCAGAGAGGCAAAAAGCTTATACAAGGAAACTGCACTGAGATGGATTCATAACCAGCTTAATTATCTGACACAATCATATATAGGGATGTGGAAAAAAAAAAAATCGATATTTTACTTTTGATGCTAGTATTTTTTACTCGATACTTTTATTGATATTAGTACTCACACTCCGGTATCGGATCGGTATCGAAAGAATTTTTTTTTTTGTTATCTTCATTCATGCTGGGATTAAATGTTTACAAAGGTTAAAAAAAGTGTACAAAATAGACTGAAAAAATATATTACCAATCCTATTTGGATTTTGAATAACTTTCCATCAGCTAAATTTTCATAGACATTTTGAAAGTTGGTATGGTAAAACCTTTTATAATATCCACTATACAATACTTTCTATCATATCATCCAAGTTTCAACACATAACATATAGGCGATGGACTTAATATACTATAATATAATTAATTACATCATTTTAATTTTCTTTTTTAAATAAATATGGAAATACAATTATTATTATTATTACTATGCAAAAGTTGAAATTATTACTTGATAAAAAAATATTTTTACAGATTAAAATTTCGATAACGATACCTACTGTGATTGATACTTTTCTTTCGATACTAGTACGGTATCGATATTTTTCTTTCGATACTTTAAATGAATATAGTATCGATACTTTTCTTTTGATACCACATCCCTAATCATATGTGACAAAATTATTTTACGGAAAATACAAAGCGGGTTAGTGGAAAAGCAAGAAGCAGCAATGAAACAGTTGACTAATAAAGACTCTTTTTTTTAAAGGGATATGTTCATTTTGAGAAAAATGTACATTTAATTTAAAGGTGTTTCGTTTTATTATCAATATTGCCACTATAGAATACACGTATGGCAATGTTGATTCTGACATGGTTTTATAAAAATACATTTAAAAAAAGCCACCTTACACAAAGCAACACATTTAAATTATAGATTTCTTGTGGGCCGGATTGAGCACACCGATGGCCCGCGGGCCGTAGTTTGCCCAGCCCTGATCTAGTGGAGTAGGTAACTATTATAATGGATTTGGGACGAATGATGAAGAATTTTTATTAACTGTATACGGGTTCGCGTGAAGAGAGAATGGGAAGGTATTTGGAAAATAAACAACTCAAAACATCCAGCCAGGGATTCGAACCCCGATCTTCCAAATTCAAAAAGTCCCTTCGAGCACGAGACTGGCGCGTTAGCTCAAACGAATATAGTTGTGGGTTTAAATAAATAAATCAAAAATTACTAAGTTTTCAAATACCAATATATAATAATTGAATTTATGTTATTCTGTTAAATTTAATAAAAAACAAATTAAATTATTTATATCATAATAAAGTGTACTAAATGTTAAAATAACATAACTTCAACTGTCGTATCATAAAAAAAAGTTTTTTTTTCTCGTTTTGATGTGGTGTGGCATCACTGTTATAGGAAGTAAAAATCAATTTCATTGTTAAGTTCCGGGCTCGATTACCGGCATGGCTGAAAATCTTGTCATTGTTGAAATGTGGTTTTTCCATTTCATAGTGAGGAATCAACGGCCGGGGGCAGGGTGTTGTGTCTGTTCTAGATTTAATTTAGTTTATAGATCGTGTGCTGATATAATCAATCGGTTCAGGAAGTGCACATTAAATACCTCAGTAAAAACTTTTTAAATCCTATTGTTTATATTATATAGAAAATAATTTGTTACTGTTCATAAAATAATATCTGTTAATTTAAACATGTCATATTCATTATTTTCAATAAATGTAATTATTTTAAAATATTAAACTTGATTGTGAATAATTTCGAATTAATTTTATCTAACTATTTCTGAATGACCAAAAATGAAAAATTGTTTCTAAAATTTTACGGAGACTTTGAAAAGTGTTGGCCAAACATTCGTAAGATCGTACCTCTTGACCTAACCAAAATACTCCTTCCAGCTCATCATATATATATATATATATATATATATATAAGGCTGGCTTTATTTAAATACATAAACGATAAACGGTTATTCCTAAATTTAATGATAAGTTTAACCAACCTGTGACGGAAGGAAATAAATGTTTAAAAAACTACATTAAAACAATTCAAAATATGTTCTAGATTTTTAGAAGGCCTAATAATATATACAAAAGATTCGGCGTTATGTCACGTACCCCTGGGGATACACGCACCACAGTTTAAGAAACAATGACTTAAAGAATAAGGCATAAAAAACATCCGCGTTAAGTACAAGTTTCCGAGGTTTAATCCACGTATTCGTAATTTCGAAAAATAACATCTGGACACAGGAATCGAACCCGGGACCCTTGGTTTAGGCTGAGATTCCTGTGTCCAGGTGTTATTTTTCGATCTCTCTAATACGAAACTTGATACGGTTATACCCGTAACCTAAAGGTAATTTGCCATCCTCTAAACTTTTCTGTTTCTGTACTGTCCCTATGTCTAATCCGAGCCAATTCCTGATTCAGTTACCTTCATAGGCCCCAGGACAGTTTTCCAGGTTCCAGGCGCGTTGTTGTCGCTGCTAATCTTGATGCTGCTTGAAGTCTGGCTTTGTTTTAAACACGAATATCTCTGAGCCATACTTTCTTGTCGCTCCCCCAAAAGTAGCATAAAGATGCATACTTGAGTATAAGCTATAATTCGGGGAAACATCGCCCTGAAACAAGACACAATTTATGTATATTTCAGTGACCTTTATTGAGGCTAGAGTGTTAGTGCTCTTTCACACTTTACGATTTCTGTCATGCGAGTTTTTGTCGTGTGCCTGATAATACATTAGGTAGTATGGCGTCTTTCACACGGTCCAACTGTTTAGCTATCCGATCAAAAGTCGTGGCCGACCCGTTTTAGCAGTCGGATGTCCTCACTATGGTATCCAATCGTCGTGTCCACAATTTGGACTGATGGCTTGTAGTGGACTCTTTGAAGGGGGTGGCGGTTGGGGGTGGTGACATCTTTCACACGATACAACTAAACAGTCGTCCGGCAACCTTTGTGATTGTCTTACTATCGTAATAGATCAGTGATAGATGGTCAAAGTAATAATGGCGAGTGATATTGACCCAAATATTTTGATCTCGTTAGTAGAGTAATATAATAACAAAATACTGTTTTGGTACGAGACCCGAATATAGTACGGCCTCTCACATAATACGACCAAAAATTTGAAGGTGTTCTACAATTAAAAAAAGTGATTGAATAGAACTCTAGCTAAGAGCTTGTAAGGTATCAGAATTCTGTCGGTCAGTGACCCCACCCCAAATAGAACTGTGACCTGTGAAAAAAGCTGGGTGTAGGATTTAGGTAGAGATAATATTTTTTTTTTTTAGAAAATACAGACACATATTTTTACAGTAGGGCCTAAATATCGATAAAAGTTGATTTCATTATTTATTCTATTTTATAGATAGTAATCGTCAATAAACGACCAACACAGACTGCACGAATGTAGTTCTAGTAATTTTTGTATGTGTTGACTACGGTCCTTCCTACAAACATATTACTGGACCCGCCTAAGATGATCGAACTTGTTGCTTTGGTTCAAGCATTACATCACTTTTCTTACATTTACTCGGACAAAAAGTTGGAAACCATCTAGAATAAACCCACCCAGCCAGGGTTCGAACCTGGACCTCTTCATCGCGTGATAATCAGTTTAGTTTAGCTTTACGCTTAGTCTGCGTGTTTACCGGCGAAGATGATAGGTAACTAAAGCAATTTTAACTTACCAGTAAATCAAATAAACCCCTTAATATCTATTTAAGTAGTAAAGCGGTGGTACAACTCACTTTTCCAAACTTTGTAAGCACTTAATACTGAATCTCACTGCTCACCGCCTAGTAAGTAGAGCACTGACATAAACCTCACTGACGAGCCTTATTTATTACTAGGATTCCTCGACCAATCGTGGACATAGCTTCAAACTGACACTTTCGGTTGAATTTATACTGAAGGGAGCCATTTGGCGAGGTTCTTATGTGACATAGCAGTTCTTGGAATTAACGATGACTTTAATCTAAGAGTTCAAGGTTACCCTTAAAGAAACAAGGAGATATTTTATGCTAGCTTTTCCTTCCTAAGAGTCATATATGTTTACGTAATATGTTTTTGTTTTTGTTAGAGATGTGCTCAATCTTATTTTCCTAGAATACGAATCTTAAACTTTATCTCGAACCTCGAATACAAATTGGAATCCTAGGATTTTTAAAAATATACTATTTTAGTTAAAGTGAAAACAATTTAAATATAATTAGAAAAAAAAAGTTTTTTAAAGCTTGCTGTTACTGACAAAAAATATTTTGTTTATGTCTGTTACTTCATAAAAATAACTTTTTTTTAAAAATAAATTATAATAAAATCAGTTTGTAATTTTTTTGTGATTTAGTTTGTTTCCAACCACATGACACTATAAAATATTTTGTGATAACATTTTGAAATTGTTATTTCTCGTTAAGGTTTTCATAATAATGTATTCGATATACTTTTTGAGATTTTTAAGAATATCAAATCTCTTCAATAACATAGGTTTATAGGGTTTCGAGGGATTAGTGATTCGAGCATCTCGCCTCTAGTTTTCTTGAATCATTAAATCGAATCATGATGATGAACCTTAAACTTGATTATATTTGCCTTATTTCATCTGTAAACATGTCCGACAGTTAATATTAGTTGATAGCGCTGATACCTAATTTGTTCATGGGTTCCGGGCTTTCTGGCATCGACGAAAAAAAATTATCGTTGGTGAAATGTGGTTTCCCCCCCCTTTCACAGACTAAGGTGTCGATTTAGGGGACGCTAGAAAAGGTGTTTTTAAAGTCTTGTGTCAACACTTTGTTTGGCCAAAACAAATACAATTTTGCTCCAGTACAAACATAGAGTTTAATTTTCTTCACACAGTGATATCAAACAGTTGTTAAATATCTGTCATGAGCATAGCAGTATTAGATGGGAAACGTTTTAATGAAGATAAAAAGTTGTCATTTAATTCCAGAACACTCTTGACAGATATTAAACAATTTTTGATGCCACCATGTGAAGGATTAAAAAAACTCTATGTTTCTACTGGAAAAATATTCTATTTATTCTGGCTAAAAAAAGCTTTCATACATAAACTTCCAAAAACATTGGCTTTTTATCGCGTCTTTTCTATCCTCAACTTTAGTTAAGTTTAAAAGTCAGGTGCTGATTTAACCATTTGTATACAAACAATCGAACAAAACAACAGATTCACACGAACATTTTCAATATAAAAATAGGGAACATTATTTAGAGAAGAAAATCGTGTCTATAGTAGGATTCCATTGCGAAGGAACTTTAAAAAATACAAATTCGTATTGGTGGTTAACATTGATAAATTTTAATTAAACATATGGGTTATTTCATAGTAATTGACACTTGCTATATAAAAAGTGACATTTTAAGAATATCACATAACGTTACATATAAATAATAATTGTCCAAACAGTTTCTTTTTATCTAAATCGGACTGTATGTAGTTTTTCCTTACTAGTTCTGATCTTATGTCTCTAAACCATTGCTTAAAACAACTTCGGTTTGGCACCAAATCATACCCTAATTTTATTTTGTTCGATATTTACTAGAGTAGGATGTCTATAAATTTTAACTTTTTTTTTATCCCTTTGAGTAAAACTTTCTATAACATCAGCACACCCGTAGTGCTGTATATTAAACTCAATATTTTTTAAAGAGGTAAATTAGGCCTATATTACGAAACATAGTATAACCATCTTTACAACATTATTTTAGAAAATAAGCCCTTTCTTGTTTTATCCAATTTTTTTCATTACTGCAATACCTCGCACTATTTAATTAATAAATAATCTTTAAATGGTTTTTCGTAAAACCTTCCAAGACTATTTTCAAAATATTATTTTAGATAAAGATTTATTAAATACAATCTATTAGAAATATTACTTATTTCCCCCCGCCTCCCCAAATTTTTATACTCAAATCATTTTATTGTAATTTTGTATTATCTAGTTTGGAAATTAACGTCATGTATTGACACTTAAATTAACACTTCTAAAATTTTAAATATGTATTTAATACATTTTTAGGAGGAAACATTCTACGTTTTTTTTATGCGTAGAGGGTAATTTACGTGAATGTATAAGGTTGCGGCCCCGAAGAGCACGAGTACATAACAGCTCAACCTCGTGGTCCCAAAATAGAGCTGGCATAAAACACAGCAAGTGTACAGTTGTTCAGATCACAGAGCGCCCTCTTTCTTCTCCAGAACACCACAAGGTGGTCTGTATTTAACTGGGTAGCAATAGCAGCCTTAATGTGACTTTCTAGTTACTATTATTATTAGCACCGTGTCCCACTACCCGTTCGGGTTGCACGCACTTACGCTAATGTGTAATGGTAGGGTGATTGTGAGATGAAATGGAGGACCTACAGTTTAACGTGGGATCCGAACCACGGTGGAGGCCTGGAATTCCACACATTCACAAGTTGTAATTAATACACGTCTTGTCAGAGGTGAAGGAAGGGTTTGGTAATCAGATAATACTGTGCCGAAACCGAGGATTGAACCCCGGGCCCCCAGAACAGAAGTCCGACACCTTACCCCTAGACCACCAGGTCACCTTCAAGTTACTGACATTGAGATCTTATGGTAGGTTAGGTTAGGTTAGGTTAGGTGATAATCATGTTTCAGATGGTGAAGTTGGACAGCTGTTAATTACAGTAGCCTACGAATTCCTGCCGCTAAACAAAATAAAGTAAACAGACCCTCGATTTTTTTACGGTAACTAACAATTACGCTCCTATGTACCTGCGTTCTTTTGTACCCCGATCGTTGCCGCTGTTTTGTACCCACTTTTCGCTTGCGCTTCTATGTACCCGCGCTCTTCGGTAGCAAATTCAATGAATACACGATGTTCTGATTTATGTGTTAAATAATTGCGGGGTGGATAGAAGATCTCAAAACAACACAAAATGATATTATAAACAAATTATGTCTTCTGTTCGATGGTTCTCGAGATGAGGCCGTCCAAGCTTCTGCTGGAATTGTTAAAAGCCCTATTTGACACACCCCTGTTACTCCTCTTGTAAGTGACGTATCACTGCTGGTACACAGACAGGGCAACAGCTACATTAATAGAGGTATATCAAGTAGTTTTTTTTAACAATTCCAGCAGACACTTGAAAGGCCTCATCTCGGGAACCATCGAACATAAGACATAATTTGTTTATAATAACTTTCTTGTTGTTGTTTTGATGTGTACTTTCCACACCCCACTTACTTCCCTGGGTATCTATATATAGGGTATATATTCATATATATATACATACACACACACACGAATACTACCATTTACTCCTAAGTATATATGTTAGACCCCGCGACCACCGAAGTAGGTTTGTTGGGATTCGAACCTCGACCTTCCCCGTCATTGGCAAACAGGAAAAGGCAATACTGACGTCTATTTCCTCGTGATAGTTCGTGAGAGTCAACATAAATGAAGTTCCTCCCCGCCCCCCTCTTCCCCTTTTATGCCTACTACTCCCCGACCTCGACCATGGACAGGATTAAAGGCGAGTTACAGCAGTCATCTGTTTCATCGCGTTAATTAACTTGTTTGTTGCTCTCACGAGTGCATGCGGCTCTGCTGGTTTAAAGTACAGTCCGATAACGTGATACTAGGACCTATAGTGCAGTTAGTTCACGTATTCCTACGGCAAGTGATGTGATTGAAGCTGTCACTTTTTGGTAGACTAAACCCCCC
>CABEEJ010000492.1:0-30954 GCA_901482245.1 Timema douglasi | reverse complement strand
CATTATTATTTTCAACACACATATTGAAGAATCATCATTGACTCTACCATAAAATATGAGTGACTATCGGCATTTTCATGAGGAATAAATTAAATTTTCAAAATAAAATATAGCCTATGTTACTCGCTGATAATGTAGCTTTATATTGGTGAAAGAATTTTTAAAGTCGGTCCAGTAGTTTTTGAGTTTATCCATTACAAACAAAAACAAATCAAATCTTTCCTCTTTATAATATTAGTGTAGATAATATCAATAAAAAAACACTAACAATATTGTAAAATGTTATCAATGTTGACCGCAAAAAAAAAAAAGTTGATATTTTTAAACAAATATTTTACTATGGAATTTGTACTGTACTCATTAAACACAGAAACCATGCAACGAAAATATAATACACAATTAGCTCAGAAGAACAGAAGATTGTTAAAAGGAAAGAGACGAGAAAAATAGTTTTTCTTATTGATACATTTTTACATCAACTTAATGGTTATCAAAGTCTCATATAAGGAAACTCACACAGCCGAGATTCTAATCTTTAGATTATCGATATCCACTACAGTGACCGAGTGATTTAAGGCGTAATTTTCGTGTTAGGCTGACCTGATTACTGGGAGATCGGTGTTCGAACCCTTTGCGCGCGCACCAACTGGTACGGGTCTCAATATACTCAATCTTTTATTAATCAGTTTAATTTCACTCATGTCTAAAGCAAAAAAAGTAATTAACTCAACAAACGTAGAGTGATTGTTATGACGCTGAGTACAATCCACAGTTTAGCGTCGTAAAGAGCCCAACAAAATTAGTTCTCTCCGCGCTGTTGTGGAAGAGCTGACGAACAAAGCCTCGTCTAGTCCCTCGAGAGCGGCTTTCTATCGTGACACGTGCGACGAAATGCATTTCGCGTCCGGCGACAAGAGCTGTGTATTAGTTTGATTAGTTCGGTGGTATACTTGAGGTATTTACCGTGCACGTTCTCAACTGGCTGGTTGTGCCAACGAACAGCTTACAGACTCACTTAAATTTAGAACATACACAACACCCAGCCCTCCTGGTCGTTAATTAATCACGATGAAAGGAAAAACCCACATTTCACCGATGATTTTTTTTTTAACTATACAGGGGATCAAATCCATGACACTGGACCCGGTTAGCAAGACCCGCTACCGGTTGAGTTAAGGTGTAAAACAGTGTCGCGAAGTGCACCCGCCGACCCGTCCAATACGACCTACCGGGTCATATGNTATCGTTTTACGGTTGTGAAACAAGGACCATTGTTGCCACTGAGAGAAACTAACTAGAACCGTTTGAAACGTATCGTTTTACGGTTGTGAAACAAGGACCATTGTTGCCACTGAGAGAAACTAACTAGAACCGTTTGAAACGTATCGTTTTACGGTTGTGAAACAAGGACCATTGTTGCCACTGAGAGAAACTAACTAGAACCGTTTGAAACGTATCGTTTTACGGTTGTGAAACAAGGACCATTGTTGCCACTGAGAGAAACTAACTAGAACCGTTTGAAACGTATCGTTTTACGGTTGTGAAACAAGGACCATTGTTGCCACTGAGAGAAACTAACTAGAACCGTTTGAAACGTATCGTTTTACGGTTGTGAAACAAGGACCATTGTTGCCACTGAGAGAAACTAACTAGAACCGTTTGAAACGTATCGTTTTACGGTTGTGAAACAAGGACCATTGTTGCCACTGAGAGAAACTAACTAGAACCGTTTGAAACGTATCGTTTTACGGTTGTGAAACAAGGACCATTGTTGCCACTGAGAGAAACTAACTAGAACCGTTTGAAACGTATCGTTTTACGGTTGTGAAACAAGGACCATTGTTGCCACTGAGAGAAACTAACTAGAACCGTTTGAAACGTATCGTTTTACGGTTGTGAAACAAGGACCATTGTTGCCACTGAGAGAAACTAACTAGAACCGTTTGAAACGTATCGTTTTACGGTTGTGAAACAAGGACCATTGTTGCCACTGAGAGAAACTAACTAGAACCGTTTGAAACGTATCGTTTTACGGTTGTGAAACAAGGACCATTGTTGCCACTGAGAGAAACTAACTAGAACCGTTTGAAACGTATCGTTTTACGGTTGTGAAACAAGGACCATTGTTGCCACTGAGAGAAACTAACTAGAACCGTTTGAAACGTATCGTTTTACGGTTGTGAAACAAGGACCATTGTTGCCACTGAGAGAAACTAACTAGAACCGTTTGAAACGTATCGTTTTACGGTTGTGAAACAAGGACCATTGTTGCCACTGAGAGAAACTAACTAGAACCGTTTGAAACGTATCGTTTTACGGTTGTGAAACAAGGACCATTGTTGCCACTGAGAGAAACTAACTAGAACCGTTTGAAACGTATCGTTTTACGGTTGTGAAACAAGGACCATTGTTGCCACTGAGAGAAACTAACTAGAACCGTTTGAAACGTATCGTTTTACGGTTGTGAAACAAGGACCATTGTTGCCACTGAGAGAAACTAACTAGAACCGTTTGAAACGTATCGTTTTACGGTTGTGAAACAAGGACCATTGTTGCCACTGAGAGAAACTAACTAGAACCGTTTGAAACGTATCGTTTTACGGTTGTGAAACAAGGACCATTGTTGCCACTGAGAGAAACTAACTAGAACCGTTTGAAACGTATCGTTTTACGGTTGTGAAACAAGGACCATTGTTGCCACTGAGAGAAACTAACTAGAACCGTTTGAAACGTATCGTTTTACGGTTGTGAAACAAGGACCATTGTTGCCACTGAGAGAAACTAACTAGAACCGTTTGAAACGTATCGTTTTACGGTTGTGAAACAAGGACCATTGTTGCCACTGAGAGAAACTAACTAGAACCGTTTGAAACGTATCGTTTTACGGTTGTGAAACAAGGACCATTGTTGCCACTGAGAGAAACTAACTAGAACCGTTTGAAACGTATCGTTTTACGGTTGTGAAACAAGGACCATTGTTGCCACTGAGAGAAACTAACTAGAACCGTTTGAAACGTATCGTTTTACGGTTGTGAAACAAGGACCATTGTTGCCACTGAGAGAAACTAACTAGAACCGTTTGAAACGTATCGTTTTACGGTTGTGAAACAAGGACCATTGTTGCCACTGAGAGAAACTAACTAGAACCGTTTGAAACGTATCGTTTTACGGTTGTGAAACAAGGACCATTGTTGCCACTGAGAGAAACTAACTAGAACCGTTTGAAACGTATCGTTTTACGGTTGTGAAACAAGGACCATTGTTGCCACTGAGAGAAACTAACTAGAACCGTTTGAAACGTATCGTTTTACGGTTGTGAAACAAGGACCATTGTTGCCACTGAGAGAAACTAACTAGAACCGTTTGAAACGTATCGTTTTACGGTTGTGAAACAAGGACCATTGTTGCCACTGAGAGAAACTAACTAGAACCGTTTGAAACGTATCGTTTTACGGTTGTGAAACAAGGACCATTGTTGCCACTGAGAGAAACTAACTAGAACCGTTTGAAACGTATCGTTTTACGGTTGTGAAACAAGGACCATTGTTGCCACTGAGAGAAACTAACTAGAACCGTTTGAAACGTATCGTTTTACGGTTGTGAAACAAGGACCATTGTTGCCACTGAGAGAAACTAACTAGAACCGTTTGAAACGTATCGTTTTACGGTTGTGAAACAAGGACCATTGTTGCCACTGAGAGAAACTAACTAGAACCGTTTGAAACGTATCGTTTTACGGTTGTGAAACAAGGACCATTGTTGCCACTGAGAGAAACTAACTAGAACCGTTTGAAACGTATCGTTTTACGGTTGTGAAACAAGGACCATTGTTGCCACTGAGAGAAACTAACTAGAACCGTTTGAAACGTATCGTTTTACGGTTGTGAAACAAGGACCATTGTTGCCACTGAGAGAAACTAACTAGAACCGTTTGAAACGTATCGTTTTACGGTTGTGA
The DNA here is from genome assembly GCA_901482245.1 of Timema douglasi. Taxonomy (NCBI): domain Eukaryota; kingdom Metazoa; phylum Arthropoda; class Insecta; order Phasmatodea; family Timematidae; genus Timema; species Timema douglasi. The sequence goes on along the minus strand of CABEEJ010000492.1, from coordinate 26,996 downwards.
AACAAGGACCATTGTTGCCACTGAGAGAAACTAACTAGAACCGTTTGAAACGTATCGTTTTACGGTTGTGAAACAAGGACCATTGTTGCCACTGAGAGAAACTAACTAGAACCGTTTGAAACGTATCGTTTTACGGTTGTGAAACAAGGACCATTGTTGCCACTGAGAGAAACTAACTAGAACCGTTTGAAACGTATCGTTTTACGGTTGTGAAACAAGGACCATTGTTGCCACTGAGAGAAACTAACTAGAACCGTTTGAAACGTATCGTTTTACGGTTGTGAAACAAGGACCATTGTTGCCACTGAGAGAAACTAACTAGAACCGTTTGAAACGTATCGTTTTACGGTTGTGAAACAAGGACCATTGTTGCCACTGAGAGAAACTAACTAGAACCGTTTGAAACGTATCGTTTTACGGTTGTGAAACAAGGACCATTGTTGCCACTGAGAGAAACTAACTAGAACCGTTTGAAACGTATCGTTTTACGGTTGTGAAACAAGGACCATTGTTGCCACTGAGAGAAACTAACTAGAACCGTTTGAAACGTATCGTTTTACGGTTGTGAAACAAGGACCATTGTTGCCACTGAGAGAAACTAACTAGAACCGTTTGAAACGTATCGTTTTACGGTTGTGAAACAAGGACCATTGTTGCCACTGAGAGAAACTAACTAGAACCGTTTGAAACGTATCGTTTTACGGTTGTGAAACAAGGACCATTGTTGCCACTGAGAGAAACTAACTAGAACCGTTTGAAACGTATCGTTTTACGGTTGTGAAACAAGGACCATTGTTGCCACTGAGAGAAACTAACTAGAACCGTTTGAAACGTATCGTTTTACGGTTGTGAAACAAGGACCATTGTTGCCACTGAGAGAAACTAACTAGAACCGTTTGAAACGTATCGTTTTACGGTTGTGAAACAAGGACCATTGTTGCCACTGAGAGAAACTAACTAGAACCGTTTGAAACGTATCGTTTTACGGTTGTGAAACAAGGACCATTGTTGCCACTGAGAGAAACTAACTAGAACCGTTTGAAACGTATCGTTTTACGGTTGTGAAACAAGGACCATTGTTGCCACTGAGAGAAACTAACTAGAACCGTTTGAAACGTATCGTTTTACGGTTGTGAAACAAGGACCATTGTTGCCACTGAGAGAAACTAACTAGAACCGTTTGAAACGTATCGTTTTACGGTTGTGAAACAAGGACCATTGTTGCCACTGAGAGAAACTAACTAGAACCGTTTGAAACGTATCGTTTTACGGTTGTGAAACAAGGACCATTGTTGCCACTGAGAGAAACTAACTAGAACCGTTTGAAACGTATCGTTTTACGGTTGTGAAACAAGGACCATTGTTGCCACTGAGAGAAACTAACTAGAACCGTTTGAAACGTATCGTTTTACGGTTGTGAAACAAGGACCATTGTTGCCACTGAGAGAAACTAACTAGAACCGTTTGAAACGTATCGTTTTACGGTTGTGAAACAAGGACCATTGTTGCCACTGAGAGAAACTAACTAGAACCGTTTGAAACGTATCGTTTTACGGTTGTGAAACAAGGACCATTGTTGCCACTGAGAGAAACTAACTAGAACCGTTTGAAACGTATCGCCACAGCAGAATGTTGGAAATAGCATGGATGCACATGGTATCGAATACGGAAGTGCTACGGAAAGAAAACTTTGGAAAGGTATACAACAAGGATGAACTAACATGGTAGGACATACCCCGAGATATGATAGTTTGACGGAGATAGTTATAGAAGGAAATGTGGAAGGGAGGAATTAAATAGGGAGACAAAGACTGAAGTACATGAATCAGATAGCGGACGATGTTGGCAGTAGACGGTACAAAAATGTAAATAATTGCATACATTGAAGAAAGTAAAGAAAATATTTATTTATCACATTGAATAATATTATTGGATATTAACATACAATAAATATTTTAATAATCTACTTAATCGTTTAAATTAAATTAATTTATTTCATACACCAATACATTGACAATATCTGTCTCAATATTATATGAAATTGACTCAGCAAACTTTTCTTTCTATGTTTTAATATTCACAATACAACTTTCTTGGGAAGAGCTTTTTAGAAAATACAAACATATTTTTTATTGCCAATCATTTATAGTATTTCAATTTATCTTTAGTATTGTTAATATATATCAAATGTGACAGCCAATGATCACAAGACTTCACATATAAATACATGAAATTAGATCTAACACCTTTTTTCGCTCTCATATAAGATTGTTCTGATAAAAATTGGAGTGTATTAAGAATGTTCATGGATTCCAAGAACTGACAGTGACAACTGAAAACACGCACAATCCAGATATATCTTCTCTCAAGTAACGATATTATTGTTCTTGCCGTCTAGTTCATGCTCACAGAAGTACGGTAATCGGGCACGACAGTTGACGACTTTCAAATATCCCGATGTGTGGAGGGTGAGGCAATCTTTTCCTTCTAGGGTGTGAGCCTCTTTGCTAAGTTCACCGGGAGCCCACGACGAAAAACCAGTGGCGTTCAAAGGGGTCCCTGAAATCCGACAAGTTTCATGTCAACATTATTTAGTACAAACATAAGTTTACAATTTTCATGTAGACTTATTAGTATTTTAAACCTTATATTTTTACTTTATTATATGACAACCTCTATGGTCTAGTGGTTATAATGACCGACTACATATCTAGAGGTCCCGAGTTTGATTCTCAGTGCCTCAAGATTTTTCTATGAAGCAGTGGGTCTGGAACAAGATCAACTCAGCCTCGTGAGGACCAATGAGACGTTACTAGGATGAAAAAGTAATGGCTCCGGTTTATAAAACTGAGATTAATGGCTTGAGGTTTTTTGTGCTGATTACATGACACCCTCTATCCTCAGAAGCTGGCATTATATTCGTTAGCCAATGGCGGCTTGGTCGGTAGAGCTCGCTTGTAGGCCGATGCTATGGAGTATTTACTAACTTGTTTATACACATTATTGTGATTATGAACATTTTCGATCTAAATACTATGACGTAGCTTTACGTTTTATGTGCACCTGAAATAAAAAAATGTGTTTTACAACTGTCTGTCCCGGGATTTACAGCCCAAACGGTTTAATATTTTTTGTTTCTATTTAATATTTATATGTCCTACCTCAAGGCTCAATCGGGATTTTAATTTAAACTACCAAAATTAAGAGTAGTTAACTTATGTTTGTTTTCTTTTATTTTGAAATGTTTTGCAAGTGGTTTTATGGATTTTGTTTGAAATGTTTATCTAGTGAATGCTTTAGGAGAAAAAATAGTTTTAGAGATGTTTATTGATGGCTGATTTTCTAGAATTTGAATTTGTTATAAAATGGCTCTAATAGTTTTGTTCAAAATCGACATCTGGAGAGTATTTTTAACAGGGAAACAACACACAATTTTGAGATAGTTGAGAATTGTTTTAGTGATTTTGAAGTTTGAAAACTGCCATTTCCATCGAAATAACTGCTGAGAGAGGACATTTCTTTAAATAGGCGGCGTCCTTAATAACCGATGGCGTTAAATAAATCTAGCCCACTTAAGTGGCCGAATAATCTAAAGTGTCACTATCGTTCTAGATTGATCTACTGATGACGGGGAGATTGGGGTTCGAATCCTGGTTGGGTCTACTGAGGCCTGAGGGTGGTTTTTCCTAAATATTTTCCCACTCGCTTTTCACGCAAATGCAGGTAGATTAACTCTAACATTCTTCCTTTGTCATCCATACCACATTATAGTAATTATCATAAATTCATATAACCTAAACAGTTAGTAAGGTACAGTGATAAAAAAATTAATCCATTAAGAAAAGACCCGCAAATGGGAGCAAATATCCTAGGATCACTGGTCGTGATTGAACCTCGACCTTCCTGGGTCAGCGTCAGGGAGCGCGCACCATTACACCCACCCTGCCAGTCAAGGTCGTTAATACAACCAGGTCAAGTCGAGACTTACCAAATATTGTGACATAGTCGCCCTCTTTCATCGAGTCGCTGACCCCGACGTAAGCTTGTTGGACGACGATATCTCCCTTGACTCCCAACTCGTGGTACGTCATCACCAGGGCCCGCGCCTCCTCCGGAGAGTTGATCACCGCGAGGTGGGCGTCGTCTTCTGCGCAGGCCACTCGCGCGTCGCTCCACCTCAGACGGGGCGACTTGATTACCCGGTAGTAGCCCAACCCTTCAAACAGCTTGTAGCGAGATTTCACCTCTTCGAAACTTCCTGGAAGGTAAATATTCGTCGTCAGAGACAAAACCAAGACGGGGGAAGGGGGGAGGGTAATAAGACACGTGACCTTCTACCCACACTCTTCCTACATATCACCTATATTAGATACAACTGAACAATCGCAACTTGTTCAGCTGCTCCTTTACCATACAAAGTTTGTAGGAGCAAAGCCTTGACAATCTCGATCATAGAAATAACTTTATCTGACAGCTGGAAACATTACAAGATATACTTTTACGAATACATACTACAATTCATGTGATCTGCAGCAATAACTGTTAAAAGATATAATCAATACCTATAAAATTACACTACTGCTAACAATATACTAAAATGTTAGCAATGTTGAGCACAAAGAATATTTGTGCATTTTCACAGAGGCTTTCCAATTAAAACTGTGCTGTAAATGTCACAACGAACTTACTTATTGGCATAGGTTGGCGCGTCGTGGTCCTAGGCTGAGTCCGAGGATGTGTTACAAATGGAACTTTGTTTCCAGTTGAATCTCTGGGAAAATCTGGTACATATAATCTTTGTTCTATGAACTTTGACTCATCTTGAGACACGCCGGGAGATAACAATGGTCGAGTGTCTTCAGGAGGGCTTCGGTCGTTGCTCTCTTGGAGTGGTGGTCGAGTTTCTACCGAGACAGGAGAAGGTATCGATGCTGCTCTGATGTTATTGGGTCTCGTTTTAGTTAGTATCTGAAATTTAAAACATTTATTTAAACACTCGTGGATTGTTTCAGCAAAAGTTGCAGATTATCGTGATTAAAATGTATTGAAAACTTGTTATTGGGAATATAATTAGGCCTCACTCGATTTTATAGTTAAACGTTTAATCGTCAAAAGGCTTTTAACTCTAATATACTTTGTGCTTTCGATGTTTCATTTTAAGTTGAACGTATGACCCCCCCCCCTCCACCCTCCCACCCCCACCCCCCCGCTTTCACAACTGAAGAAAACTTTAAAACTACGCCTCTCGAAGCTCTCTATCTATTTGTGATACTATACCACATAAGTAAGAATTTAGTTTTTTTTTAAATTTATTTTAAATATATTTAACGTGAATTTTCTGAAACTACCGATTGTATCAGAACACAACTTAATAACTAACTTATATATATAGAAGAGACACAACATCCCGTCTCGACCGTTAATTTATCACTGTAAGAGGGGAAACTCACATTTCACCAATGATACATTTTTCGGCCATGGCGGGAATTGAACCCGGGACCCATAGTTCAGTAGAGAGACATGCTACTGACTGAAGTAAGTTGTCAAACAAGAATTGAGTTGTTTTATTTAAACTAAAGAGAAACTTTGATTTACTGATTATTATTATTATTATTATTATTATTATTATTATTAGCACCACGTCTTACTACCCGTTCGGGTTGTACGCACTTACGCTAATGTGTAATGNCACCACGTCTTACTACCCGTTCGGGTTATACGCACTTACGCTAATGTGTAATGGTAGGGTGATTGTGAGATGAAATGGAGGACCTACAGTTTAACGTGGAATCCGAACCACGGTGGAGGCCTGGCATTCCCCACATTCACAAGATGTCTTGTCAGAGGTGAAGGAAGGGTTTGGTAATCAGATAAATCTTTGCCGGGACCGAGGATTGAACCCCGGCCGCCAGCATAGAAGTCTGACACCTTACCCCTTGACCACCAGGTCACCGATTTACTGATTGACTCATATACAAATCATGGTTTCCAGGGTGATGTACACACATAATGATTATACTGATGAACCACTACGCACAAAGCAGAAACACTCTAAATTGTCTTGGTAAATCGGGTTGTCGTTGGAAGGTACTCTTTTTGTCAACATCCTGCTTCTATAATATTAAAATTGAGTGCTTGTTTGTCAAAATCGGTTCAACCATTTTCTCTTAGTTCCAATTAACAGAAATGGGTTTAATCATTATATATGTCATTTATTTATTTAGCACAGCGTCTTACTACTCGTTCGGGTTATACGCTCAAGTACTAACTATACTAATGGATTAGAAATCGGTAAGGTTGAATTTAGAGGAAGTGAACCCGCATTTGTGTTGATGAAGAGTGGAAAATCATTTGGGAAAAATCTCCCCCAGGTTCACCCGACCGAGATTCAAACCTCGATCTCCCCATCATCGGCAGTCTAGATCAACACGACTATCGCGCTAGCTAACTACGCCACTGAGATAGGTATTATATATGTTACAGTCCTGATTCCAGGACAAACCAGATCGGTCTAGGCCGAAATGATACACATCCGGCCGCTTGTAGGATAAAGCTATATATCCTGATGTTTTTAGGTAATACTAGTTTGCATCCTTCTTAACTAATACGACGAATCGACCTTGGGCATGTTTCATCATACACAGTTTGCGCGCAAATGTTGTTAGCTAACCTAACCTAACCTAACCTAACCTAACTTAACATAATCTTGGGTTGGACCAGTAAAATGTTAGGACTATCTAATTTAGACTAGGCTAAACTAGTACATCAAGATACACTTAGGATGTATTGATTCGGCCTATTCTGATCTAGTTTATCCAGGAATCATGTTTGGACGGTAAAAAAACCCCACACACATACATGGTATGCACATACCATTTTACAAGATAAAGGTAAATGAACATCAAACGAATTAATCAAGGTTTTGGTATTTAATTTAAAGCTTACGTTCTACTCATGGGCTACCCACACTGGTGAGGCATGTGTTCTACTCATGGGCTACCCACACTGGTGAGGCATGTGTTCTACTCATGGGCTACCCACACTGGTGAGGCATGTGTTCTAGTGTCAAGTTCTGGTTTGTCATTTACGGGGAGGTTGGGGTTCGAGGGTATACTTGACCAGTATTTTCTAAATTATTATTATTATTATAAGGCCTATAAGCCGTTGTATCCACAGTACTAATTCCAGATTTGTCGAATTCGACTTTATCATAAAAGAAAATCTAAGCTCGGAGNTTAAGGGACTCCGTTACAACTGATTTACCCTTTGAGGCTCTGCCTCATATATTTAAGTGTACTTTATTCTGATTTATTTTTTGATTACTGTTATCCTTTTTAAATATTTACGCTTTTGCAACTCTAAATTAATTAATTAATTATTTTTATCATCTATCATCAATAATGATGACCTATTTTTTATAATTATTCATCAATATGTATTATTATTTAGCTATTATTGTTTTTCTTGTTATTAGATATATTTGTAAGGTACTTGGGTACTTCTAAGTGCTGGCCAGTCATAGGTCTCACGACTGTTGGCCAACACTGTGATAAATGAAAGTGAAATTGAATTTAAATTATATACTCAAAAACTCCAATATATCCTATACTTGGAAGAAAGCTATCTATATATAAACTTTCTACATTTTTACTACGGTCCTCGTAGGGATTTATTTTGATTAAGTGGCCCTCAGAGAAAATGGTTTTCCCACCCCTGGTCAGTACAGTACAATCCCTGACCCAAACCAAACTAAAGCTGTTACAACCAATGAATGACGGATTTTCCGATAAACCTTCACAAAACGCTGACACATTCCTCTCCTCGTTTCTTTTAGCTGTGAACAAAGTGAAGCCTCCTATTGATAGCTCATAGAATGACCAATAGGCTACACTGATTACATACAGTATCTGAAACTGGCAGGAATAGACCGTGTGGTTAGAACGTCTGCATTTAGTTTTAAAGACCATGCAGTCGATACCAAACGGACTTCAATGAAGAAGGATTATTTTTCATCAACAAAGTAGTTTATCTTTCTCTCTACAACGGAATGCTGATCCGGTTTTATCACTTCGTCTTGTTTATTTTGATTCAATAGTAATAACTAGCTTATCGAAATAACTAGAGTTAAAACCTTATGTGCAAACCTTAAGAATACATCATATTGTATCGTAACATTGATTTAAAGTTGCATTATAAGACCCCAATGCACGCAGTAAATTAATTTGTAATATAAATATGGGCATATATACAGTAGCCCCATGGCTTCTTTGGTGCTGACTGACAGCTTTGAAAAGTTACTAGACCAAATTATGTATCCCTACGCCGAACCATATGATCTGCAAAAACATGTGTTTAGCAGCTGTCACTTCTGACAGTCAATATTTAGGTATATACCTAAATGTTGACTGTCAGCTGTCAGCTGTGAACTGTCAGTCAGCACCAAAGAAGCCATGGGGCTACTGTAGCCTATATAATATTTATTTATATAATTTACATAATCTTCAATATAACGTTTATTATTTTCATTTAAATTAACTTCACTTACATATTTTCAGTATGTTATTAATAAAAAATTGAAATATCTTATTCAAGTGAGCATCTAAAATTTGATTTAAGCTATTTAAATATAACATATTATAAAATTAAACTGCATGAGTGTTGAAATTATAGCAAAGGTTTCAAAGTAATACAATAAAGCTATACAGTTGTGATATTTTTACCACACGCATCGGTGGACACACGGACTGAATGTAAGGCTCATCTAATCCGGTTGTTCGATAACAGAGAAGTCTTGGTTCGAATCCCGATTGGACGTACTGAGAGTTGTTTTTAACATAATTTTTTCCCCACTCTAAAACTCAAATGAGGGTACATTCGTTATTAATTCTAATTTCCTCATTCCCGCACAATTTTGTAATTAGAATGCATCAAAATGCATGGAAGATGGGACGTGAAAAAATATTTACTCCTATTTATTTTTAGCACCGTCTTACTACCCGTTCGGGTTATACACTTATATATTAATTAATCTAATGGTTACATGAACTAGTAAAGCTATATTTAGAGGAAGTGTATCCGTATTTGCGTGGAGGAAGAGTGGAAAACCATTTTGTGAAAATCACCCTCAGTACATCCGACCGAGATTTGAACCTCGATCTCCCCGTCATAAGCCGTCTAGTCTACTACAAGACTGACGCCCTAGACCATGCGGCCACAGAAGCGGGTTACTCCTAGTTAAATAATAAATACTAATGTGTGGACATATTTACAGTCGGCGTTTATCTATGTTTGTTTGTTTCGGTGTGCCAATGTGCACATGTGCTTACCTCCATCCCGGATACCGGGTGGTATTGGACAGCTGCTGCTATTGTGGCTGCTAACAGAAACACTCTGACTGCTACCGCCATTGCTGTGAATAACAAATGCATTCAAGGTCGTATAACTATGAATTCACCGAGGAAAATATAGCTATATAATCACATATTTGTATTAATTAGACTTTTGTTTTGGACTTTTAAATGGTTTGAGTCCCGATCATTGGGCTAGAGGGGAAGGAGGGGAGCTTAGCTTACTCTACAATATAGTTTATCATCCTCTCTTATGGAAATACTAAGCACCATCAAGATGGGATAATAGAGATTGACAGTTAAGGGCAGTATTTTGTAAGTTTTTCTTAGGCAAAATAACTCAAATACTGTTTTATTTGAAACATAGTTTAATTTTATTCGTATTGTTCTATGGATGTGAAGCGTGGGTTTGTCAATAGAAACAAAATAGCAAGGTGAATGCGGTTAGAATGAGATATCTAAGAAATGTATGTGGAAAAACTCGTATGGACAAAGTCAGTAATGAATTGGTCAATGGGAAAGAAATGTCTTACGTTAGTTTGGGAATGTTGAGAGGATGAGTGTGGATCGAGTGACTAAACAAATATATGAAGGTTGAGTGTGTGGATCAAAAGGAAGGGGTAGACCATGCAAGACGTGGTTAAATGTTGTAGATGAATGTGTGAGAAAGAGAAACATTAAGAGTTTTAAGAATGACATAGCATGTATGACTCTGTGTATGGATGTTGCTGAAACGAAGGGAGTATACGAGGATAGGGAAGTGAGGATGGAGTAAGTACGAAGTTGATTTTTGAGCTATATGCAAAGTTTCTTGCCTACCTCGTAAGGGAACAACGTGATTTAGGTAGGTATGTATGTTTGTATGTATGCATACATTTTTCTTCACATGGTGATATAAATGCTGTTGTTGAATATCATTCAAGGTTGTCTTGTAATTTTATGATAACTTTTTCTATTAATTTAAAAAGTTCAAATGCTTATATATTCACGAATTTTCAAGAACTGTATTGAAACTACTCTGTGTGGAAAGTAAAATTAAACGTATCTACTGGAACAATACTTGATACCCCGATCTTGGTTAGTATGCCCGTTCTGGAGGGTTTAATTTGAAGTAAGTGCACCCGTATTTGCGTGGCAAGATATTGGAAAACAGTTTAGGAAAAACCTCAGTACACCCGACCGTGATCGAATCCCGGTCTCCGGCAATTTAGTCTAACACGAGATTAGCGTTAAGTTCATAAAACTCTATGGGGTCAGCACACAATCAAGCTAATCCGGCCGATCAGCCGCCGTCTGTTGGCTAAGATAGATTGGCGGTGTCTTGTTGTCGTTAATAGTTAAAACAAACTAGTTGGCTGTTAACCTCAGTTTTCTAGATCGCAGCCACTACTTTTTAATCAATTAGCTCCTCATCTTATCCTCAAGAGGGTGAGTTTGACCCCGTGTCAGAATATCTGGAAGCTTCGAGGATTGAACCCGGGAACCTTAGATCTATAGCCAGGAATTCTGACCAGTATACCACAGAGGCGGTTGTGCACGTTTAAAAAATCCTGTAAATAAATCAGATATTTATGAATGCTACCTGTGCTGAGGTTCCAAAGTCGTCGCGCCGAATCGAACAGACGATCCAATGATCTCACTCGCTGTTAATCCCTCACGTCACTTTGTAACAGTAACTATCGAGGACAACTGGTTCTACCTGTAGGTATCGTGACGGAGCCAAAGGAAGGACTGAGCGTTTCCGTCCGCTTCGTCGACAGTAAATATACCGAGAAAAGAAACTGCCATCGGAACGAGTCGTAAAACTGGTTGCGGGGGAGGGGGAGGGGGACTAGCGAGAGGGGCGTGATCCCGGTAATAGTAATACTTACTGATCTTTGATTCATGGTATAGAGACTCTCGCGAAAGTTTGCCATATGGGCCAAAGCTTCAATATAATTATAACTACAGCCCAATTTTCATAAGACTCTTATTTAACACCTTCTTAGATGGCCGCATGGTCTAAGGCGTTACTCTCGAAAAACACTATACTGCCGATGACAGGGATATCGGTGTTTAAATCCTGGTCGGGTATATTAAAGGTGTTTTCCCTAAATGGTTTTTCACTCTCCCTCCACGCAAATGCGGCTACATTTCCTTTAAATTCTACCTTCCTTAACCTTAACTCATTAGTGTGATTAGTACATACATGCGTATAACCTAAAAAGGTAAAAAGATGTGGTGCTAAAAAATTTGTAACAAAAAAAAACAAAGCTTAGTTAGAAACCCAATTTTTACAGAGATAAATTTTGACTATAAATGTCTTTATTTATTCTGTTGAAGTTAAAGTGTTCCTTATCGTACACTTAAACAGGCTACAAAATGATTCATAAATTATATTAAAAAAGTAGCTTAATAAATTAAAATACTAAATAAATAAATCTTAAAAAAAAACAACAGAAAATTTCATACAAATAAACCAGACTCTCAATTGTTATTATCTTATAAATTAATATAAAATTAGATATTAGCTCACAAACAAACAAAAAAAAAGTTTTACATTTAAAAACAATTAATTTTAGTAAATCTATATACACCCACTAGTAGGCTATCAACTTTTGCTTCATAACCACGTAAGGGGAAAATTTTCAAATTTAAATTATTATTTCATAAATGCAGATTGGTGTTAATTGAATGAAACGAGCCTACAAGTGAACCCACGATCTATTTCATTAAGATTTAATTTTTTTCGCAATATACTTTGTTCAGGGTAGTGTTTGATATCTACCTTCTATAGAATTGTGCTTTCGGTTTTGTGTTGCTGGGGTTGTGTTAAAAAAACAAAACAAAAACTTGTTACTTCATCCAATTTCATTCTACCGAACAAGTCTCATCCGTGTAAAAAAATCATAATAAAAGGAAATAAGTAAAAAAAAAATTATGTTTTTTTTTTTAAATAATTCCACGNAAAAAAATTATGTTTTTTTTTTTAAATAATTCCACGAAGAGACCAGATGCGTGAAATCAAATTGTGCTTCGCTGTTAAAGCTTCAAGAATGGAATTACCTAGGATCCCAAAGTGGAAAGAGCCTAACTCGATTCTGGTTTGTGTTTTATAGTAAATTACTACTACCCATATCGATGGACATGTGGACAAAGGCGTCATTATCGTCTTATCTGAGATTGTCCTACACCAGTATTCCTTATTTGTTTGCGTTCAACTGCTAAAGATTACTTGGTCTACCCTGACCTTGAACAAACTTTAGTTATGGATGTATTTTTATTTATTTATTTGGGGTATTTACCGTGCATTGTCTGAACAGATTAATTATATCATCACACGAGAATTTCTATGAGCAAGAGCGAAATAACCTACCAATTTTGCCGGGAAATGTGTCTTCACATAGCTTCCAGGATTATTTTACATACCACAATCGACATGGGTCCAACGGATTCACTTTCCCTCCGAAGGAAGTTGTGCTACGGATATTTATCGCTCGGGAAAAATCCGTCAACCCCGGCTGGGTTTGAATCAACAAAATTTGGGTCCTGAGGCGAGCACTTTACCGCCAGACNACCACCGATGTCAACGTTATGGACCCAGCCGTGTGTTTATTATTATTATTATTATTATTAGCACCGCGTCTTACTACCTGTTCGGGTTATACGCACTTACATAATGTGTAATGATAGGGTGATTGTGAGATTAAATGGAGGACCTACAGTTTAATATGGAATCCGAACCACGGTGGAGGCCTGGCATTCCCCACATTCACAAGATGTGATTAATACATGCCTTGTCAGAGGTGAAGGAAGGGTTTGGTAATCAGGTAAATCTTTACCGGAACCGAGGATTGAACCCCGGCCGCCAGCATATAAGTCTGACACCTTACCCCTAGACCGCCAGGTCACCCGACACAGCCGTGTGATATTACATTTTCAATTTCCTTCTTTATTTTTTTAGCACCTTATCTTACACGTTCAGGTGATACGCTTATGCTAGTGTGATAGGAATGAGTATGGTTGAGTGTTAGAGGAATATTACCCAAATTTGTGTGGAGGGAGAGTGGAAAACCATTTAGAAAAACCACACCCAGTACACCCGATTGGTATTAGAACTTCGATCTCCCTGTCATAAGCAGACCGGTCCTTTGAGAAAGTGACGCCTGACACCTTTCAACCTCCGAAACGTCTGGCTAGCTTTAATCTATGGTCTGGCAATGAAAGAGTTCAAGTTCTCAATGAGAAGAATTGAATTGAAATGACTTTAGCCAATACAAGTTAAAATGTAGGTGTATTTGGTGACATAGATCTAAGTATCAAGATTTGGTCCAAACAAATGTGATGGAAAAATTAACCATCATTGTTAGAGATAGGGAATGATTCCCGGTCTTCCGAGCCAAACGAAGGCGCACTATTGTGCGAAAATTGATGGTACAATCTACTATGATGTAATCTATGATTTCCCTGGCTTCTTGTACACTATCAACTTAAATTTTGGCACAGAAAGAACTACAAGTTATTCATTCCACCAACCTCAAATGTCTACTCCGTCTGACTCACCGAGAGTTGGTATACATGTAGATGCTAATATAGTCCATTCATGGTAACTTAGGCTTTTTTTTTATGTCTTTCGAAGATTATATAAAAAAGTTCCATGCTCAGCTGATTATTACATTTAGTACCATGGTTTATAATTGATTAATATAAGGACTAGAGGGGAGCAAGTTTGTTTAGAACAATGGTTTCCAAAATTTTTGAATGGCGTACCAGCCCAACAATCTCCGTAATTTGGAGTACCAACATTTTGGTACATTTTTAATTGTGCTCAGGGATATAATAACGCAGACTGTTCGGCTGAACCGGGTGGCTAAGCTTGAAACAGTGTTGGCCACCCCTCCAATCATTGTTTAAATACGTTGTTAGCTTCTCACGGCGTACCGTCGGTAATAATTGTAATTAACACTAGTGGTACGAGTACCACAGTTAGGGAACCACTGGTTCAGTAGAAGTGCCCCGCGCTAGTTTGGAGTAAGGATTAGAAAACCACAGAGTTAAATAAATTATTTCGTAAATTTTATAAAAATTACACCTGGACAAGGGAATCGAAATCTCGACCCTTAGGGTTCCGAGGTTCTATTTCCCTGCCAAAGTGTCATTTTTCAAGTATTTGCTAATACGATACTTGATGTGGCTATATAAGATCCATAGTTTGAAGGTAATTTCGATCTCCCAAGCTTCGCAATAATTTGTTAAAGAGTTAGATTTATTCCAATATCAAAATCTGCTCTAACGTTTTTGGTTACATTTAATATCTAGTGGTGACCTGGCGGTCTAGGAGTAAGGTTTCAGACTTCTATGCTGGCGGCCGGGGTTCAATCCTCGGTCCCGGCACAGATTTATCTGACTACTAAACCCTTCCTTCACCTCTGACAAGACGTGTGTTAATCACAACTTGTGAATGTGGGGAATTCCAGGCCTCCACCGTGGTTCGGATCCCACGTTAAACTGTAGGTCCTCCATTACATCTCACAATCACCCTACCATTACACATTAGCGTAAGTGCGTACAACCCGAACGGGTAGTAAGACGCGGTGCTAATAATAATAATAATAATAATAGTAATAATTCATATCTAGTCACTGTTTAACATTAAAAACAAAATGGCAATTCATATTTCCTTAGTAAAATTATTTTTAGGGTAATTTACACCAGCGGAAATTTCCAATTTTGATCATATTTCTGAAACTATTTGAAATACAAAATATCTGATCATTTTGAAGTTGTATTATTAAACATTTTTTTAAAAAATATCTGATATATATTTTTCTAACAGCAATAATTTCTGAGTTATTTGCTAATGTATGTTTTAAATTGAGGTTTGGGAAATTGATTATTAAGCTCTTCGGTGAACAAAAATGTTAACATTTTCCTCACTTTTCTGTAACCGTGTATATTATTTCATTTATGCTCTTTGATGGCATGTTTCTGCGATAATATATGTCTTTATGTGTCACATATCTGAAGATGGATTGGAAGGAAATGCGTAAAAAAAAGTGTTTTTGAAGTTATTATGGCAAAATATTTTTTTTGTCAAATAAAATAAAATATTGTGCTAGTACAAACATAGAATTTAATTTTATTCACATGGTGACCTCAAAATTTCTTTAATATCTGTCAAGAGTATCCTGAAATTTAATAATAATGTTTTATCTTAATTTAAAAAGTTTCTCCTCTAATGCTGCTATGATCATGATTGATATTCAACAACTGTTGATATCAAAATGTGAAGACAATTAAAATAAATGTTTTTACTGGAGCAATATTTGATTTATTTTTACCAACAAAATGTTTTACCACAGAAACTGCAAAAACATTGTCCTTTTATCGCGTCTGCTTCCATCCCACCTTAAGAGTTTTGAGTAAATATCTCCATATTTAGGGAAAAGAATGAGAAAGTATGTGCGGTGCATCGCACCATTGATTATTAGAAACTTTTCAACCGTCGGAAAAGGTCGTAACTACCGCGAGCCGTCTATACAAGCGTGTCTCGTCCTTGACTCAGAACTATCAACAAGACTGTGACTAGGATGATGACTCACGACTAAGATGTTTCATTGAAGAAGAGTAACTACCTCAGTCCGAAGTAGCGATTTCAATTCTTGGAAGGAGCAAATTTCATTCATAACGAACTACCTTCTTCAACATTAATTGTAAAACATTTTTTATTTGGTTTTCTCTATATTGTGAGAGCATTTCCTCTATCAGTTTTAACAGCAAATGGTACCTTTGTATTCTCTAAACAGTTCTTCCTATGAAAATTAGACTGTAAACGTAAAATATATAAACAATACATTACCTGTCCAGATTACATGGTTTGGGAATTTACATTAAAAATCCCACGATTTAATCACCGATAACAACTTTTTTTTAACAAGGCTTACGATAGTTGTAGACGTGTTCCACGAAAGAAAAAAGAGAATCAATGAAAAGGTAATGATAGCTTTAAATAACCACCTCACTATAATCATTATGTGCTTGCGTCATCAAATTGGCGATTGTGATAGTAATTAGATGAGGGATAAAAACAATGGATTGCGTGCGTGCTTATCAAAATTGTTTACTATGAAAAATGTGGACTCAGTTTAGTCTTCGACAAAGTGATTAATGCATAACCTGGTTGGTTATACCCTGACCAGATGTAGATGCAAGACTCTTAACAAATATACAGGGGTTTAAGCCCCAGTTGAGTGCATTTTGAAGGTTCAAGGTTTTACATAAAAAAAAAAGAAGAGATCCTCATATTTTCTTCAGTCGAGTACTTTACTTAAAATTTATTTAAAATTCACCATTTTTATTATTCTGAGGTTAGATACAGCCTGATTTAAATATTAAGGGCTCTCTTCTGATAGTCCCCAAATTCACCCAAACAGTTTTCACGTATTCATACGTAAAGTAATGTGATCTGATCTGCAGCTGTCACTTTTTATAACAAAATCCTACTATAGTCTTTGTCCTTGAGGACATGTTGTCGTTAACAAAACTTTGTAGTTTAAATAACGAACATACTCACTGTGGGAATTTTTAATATATTTCTTAAAAAGCATAATTAATAGCCTTAGTACTTCTTAAAAAACCCAAGAAACTTAGTTCTCCTTTAAACAAAATTTTAAATATAGTTTTTTTTAATATAAATAAAACACACTTAAAAAAATTGTTTGAAATAAAGTGAGGAAAAACCAGTTTGGATGGTCTAACGCGCTACTCTCGCAGTTGACGAGACTGCCGATGACGGAGAGATTGAGGTTTAATCCCTGTCGGTTCTTCTGAGAGTGGTTTTATCCTAAATGGTTTTCCACCCTCCCTCCACGCAAATGCGATTACACTTTATATAAATATAACCTTCTTAATCCATACAATTACTAGCGTAATTAGTACATAAGCGTATATAGCCCGAACGGGTAGTAAGACGGGGGCAAAAAAAAATCTAGGCTTGGTATTAAGGAATGATTGCCTATATATATATTTCTTTACCGTCATCATTGATGATTTTTTTTTCAAAGATAAGTAACATCTTTAACACATACGTATATACGAATTTTTATTTTACTAACGTTTAAAACTGTCAAAAAAAATATCTTCCAATCTTAATCGAACTTTAGCTGATAGGAACATCTTATGCGTCATTATGTCTTGAATATTTTTTTTTAGTGATCCCGTCCGGGATATCCGCATATTTACACTAATAATATAGATATACTATGGTTGTGAAACATGGTCTCTTACCTTACTTGAGTAAAACAAATTCATATGTTTGAAAATAGGTATAATGATGTTGATTAGATTACGGTGGGCAGGACATGCAGTGTGAATGAGAGATTCTAGAACCACGTTTAATGTACTGATTGGAAAAAACCAATGGCAAGAGACCAGTGGGAAGACCTAGACGCAGATTGAATAATAGCATATTAGAATGGACCTGAAAGAGATAGGATGTAATGAGGTAGGCTGTATATAACTAGCTCAATATAGAGATAGGGTGTGGTGAGGTAGACTGGATATAACTAGCTCAAGATAGAGCTAGGGTGTGGTGAGGTAGACTGGATAGAACTAGCTCAAGATAGGGATAAGTTGTAATGAGGTGGACTGGATAGAACTAGCTCAATATAGAGCTAGGGTGTGGTGAGGTAGACTGGATAGAACTAGCTCAAGATAGAGATAGGGTGTGGTGAGGTAGACTGGATATAACTAGCTCAATATAGAGATAGGGTGTGGTGAGGTTGACTGGATATAACTAGCTCAAGATAGAGCTAGGGTGTGGTGGGGTTGACTGGATAGAACTAGCTCAAAATAGGGATAAGTTGTAATGAGGTGGACTGGATAGAACTAGCTCAATATAGAGCTAGGGTGTGGTGAGGTAGACTGGATAGAACTAGCTCAAGATAGGGATAAGTTGTAATGAGGTGGACTGGATAGAACTAGCTCAATATAGAGCTAGGGTGTGGTGAGGTAGACTGGATATAACTAGCTCAAGATAGAGATAGGGTGTGGTGAGGTAGGCTGTATATAACTAACTCAAGATAGAGATAGGGTGTGGTGAGGTAGACTGGATATAACTAGCTCAAGATAGAAATAGGGTGTGGTGAGGTAGACTGGATATAACTAGCTCAAGATAGAGATAGGGTGTGGTGAGGTAGACTGGATATAACTAGCTCAAGATAGAAATAGGGTGTGGTGAGGTAGACTGGATAGAACTAGCTCAAGATAGGGATAAGTTGTAATGAGGTGGACTGGATAGAACTAGCTCAATATAGATATAGGTGGTGCCCTTTAGTGAGTGCGACAATGAACTTACGAGTTCCTAATGTCATGGAGTAAGTAATTAATTCAGGTAGAGGATGAGAAGGGTGTTGTTTGAAAGAAGTGTACCCATTTTAGAGTGGAAGTAGAGTGAAAATAGATCGCATGCGCCTAAATGTGCCACTGGGATTATTTCTAAAACAATTTTTTTCCCTTCCTATACTTTATAAACTGATTTTACTTGAGACAAAGTATATTATTTTGGTAGATTTTATTTTTCTTGGTGTATTACATACATTATAACTTATATAATTAAAAAACCAGAAATTGTAGCATTTTGTTTGGACATTTTTCTGTTGAATTTTACATTTATTGTATTTATTAAAACATTAAAGCTAAGTTTAGTACATATTTTCTAAAATTCAAATTTCTAATATAAATCTTCATTTTACTTTCGAGTCTCGAATTTTGAATCCAAATACTAATTTTAGAAAACATCATAGCCATACATTTTTAACTTTACCACATTAGTATTTTTATTTTCTTAAAATATGATTTTGTCACATTGTTTGGTAAATTAATGAACTGGAAGTTGGTTGTTGAATTTGTCCTATAATTATGTTTGGGTGAACCACTAGTAGACAGCATAATAGTTAAGAAAAAATACTTCAGACTCAATATTTGAAAAGATTAATACAAATATTTTCTTTAAGTTCTCGAATCTGATTTTTTTTTAAATCTTTGAATCTCAAATATCCTTCAGTATATGAGTAATTTGAGGATTCTAAATTTGGAAGGGCTAATCCTAGTTTTTATTCGCTGAGTATTATAATATCGGTTCATTTTATACTCGCCTATCCCTATTATAATATTGTCAATCATTATTTAGGTTATGGTGGTTTAATTTAAGATAGATCACACTCGTTTAATTAACACGCAAGAGATATACTATTATATAGCTAACTAATTTAATGAAATAATATGACATACATATCTACTTATTTATAAAATTAACAGTTTTTATACTTCGTTTACCCTGGAAGTTAGCAGTCTCACTTTGACCCTATCTTACAGGATATTACATAGTACAGCGTGTTTCACAAACTGGGCTCTGCCATAACCTCTATTCACGGTAGGAATTACTCTCTTAAAGGTCTTTTATCCTACAAATATCCTACTATATAGTAGATTTATGGTAGGGAAAAAGGCCTTTAAGAAAACAAGTCCTACGCTGAACAGACTTTAGCCATCTCAGGCTCGGCAAGGCAATTTCAGAATATTATCTATTTGTTTTTTATTCTATAATTTAGCCTTTCTTATTTGGTTGAATGATGATGGGAAAGTAAACGTTAGAATACCAGCAGGGGGTACTGAGTTTTTTTATTATAAATTATTTCCGAATCTATCTCCGGACAAATGTGGATACATTTCTCTCTAAATTATATCTTACTCATCCATTAGCGTAGATAAGTTCGGTGTCTCCAATCGCTATGTAAAGAAATAAACACAACAGTTATTGTTACTTTATCTATAATTTATACATTATAATTATAACCAAAGGAAAAAGAGCATAAATGCGTGTATTACATGTTGATATTTTTACTGGCGAAGTTTTTTTAATTTTCAAATCTCAAAAATTATTTTCTCTGATTTTAAGACTTATGAATATTCAAAGTGAAGTCCATGCTAGCAAAACTTTTCATACTCTTATACAATTTCACTTCATAATTTCAGAATGTCCCAAACATATTTACTATACTTATTTGTTCTACTGTTGGAGTAGCTATAGTCTAAACCAATTGATTAACTAAGCACACAACCAAGGTCGTAGTCAGGGGGACTGGGGATTCAAACCCCCGCCCCCCCGACATTTTATGACCAAAATATAGATGACTTTATTTATGGTTCAAACAATATCAAAATTACCCGCCTCGGTGGCGTAGTTGGCTAACGCGCTTGTCGTTTTGAGCCCGACCGTTGAGAACGGGGAGATCGAGGTTAGAATCTCGGTCGGGTGAACTGAGGGTGGTTTTTCCTAAATGGTTTTCCACTCTTCCCCATACGCAAATGCGGGTTCACTTCCTCTAATTCAACCTTCCCAATTCCTAATCCATTAGAGTAATTAGTACTTAAAAAAACGTATAACCCGAACAAGTAATACGCGGTGCTAAATATTATTATTATTATTATTATGAATATCAAAATTAATACAAGTACAAATTAGGGGGCTGAGTTACGGTAAAAAGCCCTTCAGAGAGCTTCTAGAGGTGTTTAATACTAATAATTGTTTTTTAGCCTCCGGCAATTTAGGGCTGTGCCCAACAAACCCCCCCTCTCCCCCTGAAATTACTGGCTGGCCACGGCCTTGCACACGACAAAAACTAGCTTAATTATAGAAAAAAACTCAGCACTGAAAATACCTGCCGTTAATTCATCAACGTGAAAGGGCCAGCCTCCAATTTCAACGAAGATATTTTTTTTATAGTGCCGAAAATGGAATCCTTGACCCTTTACTCTAAAGTGATTAAATGTTTATCGCTCAAGATAATATTAAATACCTCTGCGGGTGCATACTTGAAAATAATTTCCATATAAGTTATGCTTATTTTTGACAAGTATTTCGATCACGGACTGTCATTATAGGTGTAAAACCTCTCGTCCGGCCTCGCAGAAGAATGCCAACGACCAAGAGCAATCCACTTTATTAAGAATTCCTTCTTTCTTCAGCGTTGTGCACAGCTCTTCGGCATACGGCTCTTCGGATTCTGGGGAGCCGTAAGGAATATTCTCCGTGTTGTTACCTGTACAAAGACAGTAAGTGCCGTGTCAAACAATCGCTATGTTCAAAGATTGTAAGGATGGATCGTAATTTATACTGGTATAAAATAATAATAATATGTGAACCAACATGGAGAGAAAGTGAGTCGCCACATAATTTAATTAGTGTGACCTCATTTCAATAGGTCAGATAACAAAGCTACTAACCATACTTTCACTTAATCACACGTCAAAGCTTGTGATTTGAATCTGTCATTTTTTTATTAATACCGTATTTCGCCACATAATTGTCGCATATTTTATGCCAAATTTTTGTGAGAAAAAAAGTGGGGTGTGACCATTACGTGAAGCTTTAAGAAAATTTAATGCAGACGATCACTAGTTTAGCTTGCGTGGGAAGATACGAGTCTTACCATATCATGTGAGTGGCGCTTGGTAGTTTCGCCTGTCTGCCCACTTCTCTTGCTACAGTAGCCTCATGGCTTCTCTGGTGCTGACGGCTTTGAAAAGTTACCAGACCAAATTACGTATCCCTACGCCGAACCATATGATCTGCAAAAACATGTGTTTAGCAACTGTCACTTCTAACAGTAAAAATATAGGTATATACCTAAATGTTGACTGTCAGAAGTCACCTGTGAGCTGTCAGTCAGCACCAAAGAAGCCATGGGGCTACTGTACAAACCACACAACTCAGCTTTCGGAAATATATCTACCTTCAATGCGCAGGCGCAGAGAACTCTAGGCTTGCAGTGCGTGAGAATACAACTGCCCATCTAAGGTAAACAGTTATATATCTCTAGTGGTGTTGTAAATGAGGAAGAGAGGGAGGAGAAAGTAGTTTGTCTCTGTTTACCTTTTAAATTGGCGTGATGAAGGACTGTGAAATTTTATAAACACATTTTTGGAATAAATAAACAAGGTGCGACAATTATGCGGTGAAACACGATAATATCGATACTTATAAAATAACTGGTCTTATGGTGTAGTGGTCGGGGCTTCTGACTGCTGACCTAGAAGTCCCGGGTTTGGGCTGGTACCGGGGACTTTTTCTCGAAAGGAGAATAATTTCTATTATCACCAGGGTTTGACTAATTAGGTTTGGATTAGGTTAAGATCTTCATTGGCTTCACACCTTCATATTCACTAATCTCCCTCATCCTCTCATCAGGACAGGGAAAAAGCCTCAGCGAAAAGAATGTATGGTTAGTACACTAGCCACCTGGTCTAAGGTATATTATAACTGGCTAATATTTTCACAAAATGAGTTACAGATTTATGTAGCTCAGACATGCCATTGTTATAATACCTATAAATTAATACTTATAGTAAAATGTCAATTTTATTTTGGAAACAGCATTTATTTTTATATTTTACAAAATTATATTTTTTAAATGAAAATTTAACTTTGTTAAACATAATTCAAAAAGTAAAACGTGAATGGGAGATGGAGGTCAGGAAGATGGTAAATAAAACTGACGGATGACCTCGAGCAAGGGAAAAAGATGAAGTTTCAGTATTTTGGAAAGAGAAGCTGATGTTAGGAAATGCTGGAGGAACACAATTCGTACGAGTCAACGGAACTGCTGAAAAAAATAATAATACTAGCACCGCGTCTTAGTACCCGTTCGGGTTATACGCACTTACGCTAATATGTAATGGTATGGTGCTTGCGAGATGAAATGGAGGACCTACAGTTGGACGTAGGTTCCAAACTACGGTGGAGACCTGGCATTCCCCACATTCCCAAGTTGTGATTAATACACGCCTTGTCAGAGGGGAAGAAAGGGTTCGGCAATCAGATTAATCTGTGCCGGGACCGAGGATTGAACCCTGGAGCCCCAGCACAGAAGTCCGACACCTTACCTCTAGACCACCAGGTCACGTGCCGAAAAAAGAAAGGGGTGTATAATAGAAATAAAGTGTTAATCAAAAACGAGGCAATTTTTTCCTGTAAAAACTCACCATAAATGTTGGTTTGGCGTCCCCCGTCCCCGACGTAGGCCTCGAAGATGTACCTGTCGTTCTCGTAAGAGGACAGAGCCAGGAGTTTCCTCATCGTGTCAACGTCCTGTTGAGCCTCGACGGTGGCCAAGTGGCCGCCATTCTTCTCGCAGTGTTTCTGGGCCGTCATGAAGCCCAGCATGGGTACTTTGACCAACGTGAAGTTGCGCAGGGTCAGAGAGTGCTGCACCACTGGAGGACACATTGCGTTACACTTGTACAAGGATATTTACTAACTAGTGGTCACTCACTTCACTGGCTGAATGGTCTAATGTGGATTCACACGTTCGCTGTAAAACGAGAGCAGTGCCGATATTTGGTCACGTGAAACCTCTAATCCAATCATATGAAGTCCGCGTGGCCTAAACTTCTCCAGCGCTTCTACAGAAAGCCCGCCAGTAAGACCCGATCAGCGCATGCGCAGACTTTCAAACATGCGTTATTTATAAACACAGCACATTCTCAAGATGGCGTATCTCAAAAGTGACGCTTTAAAAACGACAGTTTATTGGAAGCCAAGAGTTTTATCGGTGACAAAATCAAACCCAGGTAGTTTGTAAAACACTTAATTTAATTTTAAATACAGTAACTTGCACTGATTGGGATATTTAAGTTTTTATGTTTGACGTTTCAATGCATCATGGGTAAACAGAGCTTCCCAACTTTCCATGAGCGTGTGAACTACTGTACTGTACTGTACTGCTTTACAATTTCAGCGTACGTGTGAATTCAGCTTTAGACTGGACTGCTGATGATGGGGAGATCGAGGTTCGAGACTCTGTTGAATCTACTGAGGGTGGTTTTCCCCAAATGTTTTCCCAATACCCTTTCATTCGAAAGCGGGTAAATTTCCCTTAAAATACGTCCTTCATCATCCTTACCCCATAATAGTCAACAATGTGTACAACCTAAACCGATAGTAAAATGCGGTGATAAAAAAAACTAACGTTCAGACATGTATTCTACAAGCCCATTTATTCGAGTTCTAAATAATTGAAAATACATTTGATAAATGCTAATTTGTACGAGTGTTAGCCAATTGTTTCAAGAAGCTTGGAAAAATAGATAGTATTATTTATTAATATTATGTTATATACAAGCTTGTATCATTTATACATACTATAGTATCTTAATAAAAGGGCTACGAGTAGGATTGTACAAGTAAACTAACTCACTAGACATGTGAACAACCACACACACAATAATATAATAAATGATCATATGTTTAATAGCTTTAAATGGTCAGTTTGATACTGGATTAATGTTTCAAACTCTACTACTATATTTGTGTCAAAACATAATTTTCTCCTTCTTAACATTATTATTATTATTATTAGTATTAGTATTATCACCGCGTCTTACTACCCGTTCGAGTTTCACGCACTTACGCTAATGTGTAATGGTAGGGCGATTATGAGATGAAATGGAGGACCTACAGTTTAACGTGAAATCCGAACCATGGTGGAGGCCTGGCATTCCCCACATTCACAAGTTGTGCTATTTGAAGTTAACAGCACAAAGTATAGTCCTTCTCCATCATTTTAATGATAAAAACTAATCTAATGAAACATTTTCCATCATTTTTTGGACAAGTCGAGTCCAAATTAAAGTTTAATTTCTGTAGAAAGTATAGTTTGAACAAAATCTCTGTATTATCTCTTCTTTCCCTTTTTTTGAAAGAGTTTTGGGCGATTAATTTAAGTTTACATTAACTTTTCTCTTTTGTTTCCATGGACATCTGTCCTTTCTATAATTTATTATGAAAATTTTTAATCTAGTGATTAAACAAGTTGTAAAATAACTCGTATAAATTAATGAGGACCTTAAAATACCCTTCTTGTCGATATTATAAGAATTTGATTGGAAGACAGTTTGGAGTGTTAAAATTATTTTGTAATTAAAATTGATAAAACTCTACTAAATTTTTAGTATTTTTATAGGTATTGAAATCAAACATGACAGCTGTAGATAACATGGCTTGACTTATGAATAAATGTAAGTAGATAGAGTAAAATGTTCTAGCTGTTCTAGCTTTAAAGTTCTTCCTGTTAAAATTTGACTGTAATTAATTATGTCAACGTAAACATCTTTCGCAAAATTTAGAACAAGAGAAGATAATTTTTAATCATATGAACAGAATTAATTTTAGGGAGTTCTTATTAATATGCCCGGCTTTGCTCGGAATACTTACGTTAAAATTAATACAATGTTCAAACATCTTTAATATTTTTAGAATGAATTATTTACGCGTCGGTGTCACAGAAGCCTTTTTTTCTAAAAAAAACTGTGCCCCGCTAAACCCTCGGGCTCCGCCATAGTTATCTCAGGCTCCGTGGGACAATTTTTGGATATTATTTTTTGTTTTTTTCCCCATCATAAGATAACTTCAGTAATTAAGATTGTCAATTTTTTCAAATCTGAATAAAATACATTTACCAGAGGCTCAGCCAGAACCTTTTGGTGTTTTTTGTTAGTTTTATATTTGTAAATTTAACTGTAGTTATTGAATGTTTATGATATTAGTGTAATAAAAATCAACGATAGCGCCAAAATGTATTTTTCTGATGTGAGGATCCTCCAGTTTAAAAAAGTTGGGAAACCCTGATTAACAGTTTTACCAAACGGTTGTCGAGAACTATATACATGCCTATCTGGAAGGAAAAAAAGATCTTCTCCTCTACATGATATATATTTATTTTATTTTTAAATTTTATAAATATTACAAATAAAATATTGATATATATTCAAATATGTTTATAAAAATAGTATCGGAAAACACATTTAAAATGAAAAATCTGTAAAGATTTATTAAATATAAAATATTACATAAAATCACAAGTAAAATCAATTTTAAGTGGGATGGTTGGTGGAAATATCCTTAGAAGAAAAGCAATCTCAGTTAGGATTGAACCCCCGTCTTCCGCTTGGATCAGAATTAGAGACACTATCCGGCTTTTTCCCTCGTGTAGCTATTTATAATAATTAATTTTAAAATACATATTTCTT
The DNA here is from genome assembly GCA_901482245.1 of Timema douglasi. Lineage (NCBI taxonomy): Eukaryota > Metazoa > Arthropoda > Insecta > Phasmatodea > Timematidae > Timema > Timema douglasi. Next base: position 582 of record CABEEJ010000492.1, on the reverse strand, counting down.
TGTTTATTTTAAATGGTCATGTATTGTTTTAAATCTAAACATATCTTTATGCTAACCTACCTACATAAGGTAGAATACTTGTCTCCTTTCTGGATTTCCGACCGATCCATTCGAAGTCTTGTTCAGATTGTTTCCTATGTCTCACTTCGTTCCCCAAATCTGTAGTGACGTCATCACTCTTGACAGTTGTGACGGCAGTAGATATATTTCCCCTGAAGTTCTGCAACTCGTAACACAATCAACGTCAGTCATATTATTGCCAGTGGACGTTCAATATTGTTAAATTGTTTTATTCGTAGCCTCTAGGGGCGTCGTTGGCCAACAGCGGATGTTGCTGAAACTATCCAAGGGGACAGACTGAGGATGGGGTTCATACGTGTTAAGTAGGTATATCAAAACATTACTGAGGATGATTCCATTAATACATAATTTCAAGGCTGTGCGAGATTGTGAATACAATTTTTAAAATATTTATTTCTATAATAGTGAACCTTCCTTATTATTATTATTATTATTATTATTATTATTATTATTATTATTATTATTATTATTATTATTATTATTATTAGCACCGCGTCTTAC
>CABEEJ010000491.1:178908-270320 GCA_901482245.1 Timema douglasi | reverse complement strand
CGATTTCAAATCCATAGAACGGTTTTGTCACAATCTTTTATTTAGTTTTACCATGTAAACAAGTGTTGACCGGCCTCTTAATATAACACAAAGTGATTATAATAAATTATTAGAGCATTTTAAAACTACTTCGCAGAAGTATTAAAACAATATATGACAATGTAGTTTAGAAGAAAGGATACTCTGATGTAAAAACATTTGCTAAAGATGTTCTTGAGGGTAGCTAAAAAGCACTCATTAGTAGAAATTTATGAGGTAAAAAACACAAAAGAAATTAAAAGCTACAACAAATAGTAATAGTAAACTCACTTATTAAATAGATGATTATCAACTTTAAGTTTGGAGTAGGCTCGAAAATCATCAGGCAGCAACATAACAGGTATTGTGACATGGCTCAACTCATTAATCTGAAACACATAAAAAACACTGTAGTTACCTTTCAACACAATTAATGAAACTAGAATAATCAGAAGTGTGTTCAAGAGCTCATCCACCTTAATGATATAAATGGAACTAGATAAATATATGTGATAGTAATTATGGTAGTCACAAAACAAGATTCCAAATATAAAAACTTGTGTGTGCAAAAATTTACATCAGAGTCGTTCCATATGAACGTGCGCCTATGTATGTAATTTCTTAATTACTAAATACAGCTCAAATATTAATTTTGGTTTATTGAAATATTTTGGTGAAATATTATATATATATGGATTTACTCTCAATCATATCTTCATCAGACTGTTTTTTACTTCTTAAGCGCCATATGTTTTAATGAATACCTTTACCATAATTTCTGCACAATGAAATCCCTTACTTTCCTGTGATTTACTAAATTGACTATCATTATTAATTTATAAGCAATTTGGATTAGCGGAATATTTGATAAAAAGCTTCAAATAATAAAATAATGCAATCATTTTCAGAAAACTCCATTTTACTGTTTTTTAGTTTTAAATTTTTTTTTTAGCACCATGTCTTAACACCCGTTTGGGTTATACTCCTATTTACTAATTGAATCGGGGAATATTAAAAGCTTCAGTGGCAGCTCGTGTATAGGCACTACGGAACTGCAGCATCACCTATTTTCACTTTATATTATCGATAACATTTAATATAATTAGCCCTTTTTTTAAAAATTCTTTATTTATTTTTGTCATACAATATATATTCCTTAAGCTTATGTCAGTATTTCAGTAGCCATCCCCCAGTTTATGAAAAAGATACAAACATCTTTGTATGGAGCTATGCGCTTCACAGTGCCAGTGATGTGGTGTTTGAATGTGGTGCACATGCGCACATAGGAGGAGGTGGGGAAGAAGGCATGACTGCCGTGTAGAGAGAGCACTCTTGCTCTCGCAGTGCCGGCTCTGGCGTGATGGTGGAAGGAAGTTTTTTTATACTAAGCGTGTGTTGTGCTTAAAAACTGTGTAACATATTCTTGAATGTGATAAAGTGTAAAAAAGTGTAGAATTAGATTACTATTCTGCTTCCAGCTATTCTATTTGGTTCATTTTTTTTTCTGTTCTTTTATTTAACAGAAAGACTAAATGCGCTTGCAGTACTTTCAATGGAGAAAAATTTCCTCAATTGTCATCCAGAGATCAAGGAGAACATATTGAACTTTTTGCGCAAATTAAAAGAAGAAGAATGGATTTCATTTTTAAATGAATAGATCAAGTTTGAACTGTAACAATTTAAGTTAAAGTAAGTTAAAAATGTTTTTTTTTTGTTAAGATTTTATCAAGTTCCTGAATAAATTTTATTTTTATGCAAGTTTTTTCCTTTTACACAATTTTAAAACAAAGGCTAAACATTTTCTGGAACAGCACCCCCACTAATTTTTAGCTACGAGCCGCCATTGAAAAGCTTCTAAATAACTCATTTTGAGATTTTAAATTAATGGCGGGAAATGATTCCTTAAAGGTAAATACAGCTATCTCTGCATTAACGTTCTCATTTAGAAGTCTCTTTACCATATAAATGGGGGTCTGTAAAATTCTAAAGCAAACTAAAACGTTCTGAGTTACCGACTTGGAACCCTTTTGTTTGCGTTGGCAATGCTGATAAAACAATACTTTGTAATCAGCTGGTATTATTTTATATGACAGGTGAGAGGTACAGTGTTATGTTTGTAGTTATTTGATTTGTAATACAGTAGTGAAATGGAAGAGTCAGTTGCGTTGGCAATGCTGATAAAACAATACTTTGTAATCAGCTGGTATTATTTTATATGACAGGTGAGAGGTACAGTGTTATGTTTGTAGTTATTTGATTTGTAATACAGTAGTGAAATGGAAGAGTCAGGGACAGGTAGTGAAAAAAATAAAAATATTATTGAAAAGGAATGGAAAAGAAACAAAGTGAAGAGGGCGAGAGTGAAAGGATTAGAATATGTGGACTACAAAAAAATAGTTCCTGCTGTGACAATAGGACTACATTGTGGGTAATGAAGACTAATGAATATATTTCTATGCTTTGTAATTGGTGCTTTATGTATAATAAGATATACTCATTTCTGATTATAGAAATTTAATAAGGAAATGGCTGAACATATTTTGAGCAACAAACACTCATTTTAAAGTTTAGTATTCGAGGATGTTAGCAAAAATAAATGTTTCTATTTGGCTAAAAATAACTCATTTCTTACTTTAGTGGTATGGTGTAACATTAAAATAGCTAGCTAGCTAAATAGATAGATAGATAGATAGACATACAGATATCTGGGAGATGGGTCGTTTTAAAGTTCTCAGCGTGGTGTGAAAGGTAAAAATATACACTTTGCTTACAATTAAACACCAAAATCTCAACATATGAAAATTTGATAATATTTGATAGGTAAATATTTTACTATGAAGAGGAGGGAGACTTTGTTATCTAAATCTTTTCTTAATAAAAAGTTTTTAAAACATTCTAACACTAAAATATGCAGCGTATACTGCAACAATTTACAAATAAATAATTTTAATCAATAAGGACAGCAAAGTTACAACAATATTTACATTATAAATTTTATTGAATAGCAGTTACAAAGTAACAGCCTTTTTTCCATTAAATTTGTAGACTAGGCCTAGCTTACAAAATGTCCTAAACACTTTTATAAATTCCAGGTGTAAAGGAAAGTGCACAGTTTGTCTTGGCAAGCAGGCTGATTAAATATTTGCGCGCCTTTACAGTACAGTGTCATGGTGGGTGAACACAAATAGCAGGTTTGTCTTAAAGCCTTTAAATCTCTTTATGGGATAAAGATTAGCCAAGTTAGAAGGTTACACACCCTATTGCTGGCTGGCAAAATCCCTATAGATCTATGCGGGGAAAAAAGCAGGGACAAATGCAATTCCTGCTACAACCAGACTATTGATAAGAGACCACAGTGAAAGCTATCCTGTAAAGGAAAGTAAATACTCTGGAAAGATCATCAAATATCTAGATTCCAGACTGAACATAAAGACCATTTACCAACTGTTTGTGGAAAAGAATCTGAATGTAAAATGCAGTTACAAGTTCTTTGCTGGATTCTTCAAGGACAATTTTTACTTAAGATTTGGTCGGCCACAGATAGATTGTAGCTGTACTTATGAGGAACTATGTTTGAAACTAAGAAGTCTCCACTTGAGTGATATGGCTAAAAGAAATGTTGCAGCCGAGCTGATGGTCCATTGGTGAAGAGCAAAGAAGTTTTATACCAAACTAAAAGCCGAAACTGATCGAGAAATGATGGAAGAAATAAACACATCCTTGCTATTTCATTTGACTATATGCAGAATATTCCGCTGCCCCAGATAGCGGTACAGGACACTTGTTATTTGCAGCAGCTTACAGTAAATTTTGTATACATGAGGTAAAGAAAAATTTGGCCCACATTTATCTCTACCATAAGAGAACTGCAAGAAAGAGCCCCGATGAGATGTGTTCCTTCTTATATGATTATCTTTCTTCAGTTTCGCAGCAACTTACCGAAGTTCATTTGTATTCTGACAACTGTGGAGGACAAAACAAGAGTCATGCTTTGAATAGAGTATTTCTTGCTCTAACAGACTCAGGACAATTCAGAAAGATTGAGCAGTACTACCCTACACGAGAACATTCATTCCTGCCATGTGCCAGGGACTTTGCTATTGTTAAAAGAGCTTTAAAAAACATGATAGGCTTTATAGTTTACACCAACTGACAGAAATCATCATTACCTCAAGCTCACCAAGAAAATTTATCGTGAAGGAAGTGGAAACATCTGAAATCATAGATTTTAAAAATTGGTGGCAACAGTAGGCTACAAAAAAGCCTGTATTTCTGAGGAAACAAAAGGTAAACATGTTCCAAAAGAAATCAAAGTCAATTTCAGAATAAGTTCTTTTAAGCATTTTACCTATGGTGGCAATATTATTAGGCAGTATTTTCGCCAGAACCATTATTTATGGGTTAGTGTTCGACACATACAAACTGTCTCATCTCGCTGACCCACAACCAATTTTTCCAACACACCAAGCTTATGGGTTAGAGAAAGTGCCTATTCAACCACAAAAGTCAAGAGACATCAGAGCACTCTTCCCATAGATACAAGTAAAGTTTATGGAGTTAAATGAAACACTCATGGACTGGCCTCCAGGTGATGTGGGGGAAGGAGAAGAAGAATATTACATTGACTAAGAGACCTTGTTACATTTTTTAATGTGCAGATTATATTAAAAAGGTTTAAGACACATTTAAAATTTGTTGTTTTTATGTTTTATTATTATTTAGAGGAAGAACTTTTGGATTTTAAAAGAACCTTAAAACATTTAAAACACAATGTTTTTATAAAAGTGCGTCTTTACAAAGGGTTTTATTAGAAATTGCATGGTTTTAAAATGTAATGCTGTTTAAAATAAGTATACTGTTTTATTAAAATTGTATTTTTTATTTCAAACACATAAAATCTTCCTAAAAGGTTCTAAGTCAGACATTATAAATTAAAACACTGTTTTTATAAAAAAAAAATACTTTTTTTAAAGCGTTATGTTAGAAATAGATTGGTTTTAATTTTTGACACAAAGGTCAAAGGTGTTTGGACAACCCTTAATGCTTTAAAAGTCTAATTCTTCACAAAAACATATAGTTTAGTTTTAAAAAGTTTTTTTTTAAATTTCAAACCCCTGAAAGCAGTCTAAAAGGTTCTAAGTTTGGCAATTTTTTATCCCTCTTAAACATTAAACTGGAAAAAAAAAGGATTTTTTTGTAATTGCTATACAAATATTATATATCTTTTTGATATTTTTCCAATTGACCTAATAAGCAGTAAATAGTCTTTTTAGTTTTCCAAAAATTTGGGTAAGCTGACTTAGAAGCTTTTAGTATTCCCAGATTCAATTACGATGATTGTTTAGGTACTAAGGTTATATTTATAGAAACTGTACCCACATTTGCATGGAGGGAGAGGGGAAACCAAATTGGAAAAATCACCCTCAGTACACCCTACAGATATTCACACCTCAATCTCCCCGTCATCTGTAGTCTAGTCTACTGCAAGAGTAGAGCATTAAACAAACCAAGCAGCCAGTGAGGCGGGTAATTTTACTGGAAATTTATCCAATTGTATGTTTCTCAGACCAATACAAATCTGTGGCCTTTAACACAAAACTGCATCCTGAAGCATTCCAATATTAGTGAAGCGCAGTGAATATGTTAAATAAATAGTTTGAGAGTGATCCTTGTGGCTAGCATCGCCAGTACGAAAGGTAATGTTAATCCCTGGTGTAACATGCTTCCAAATAAAAACTTATTATATTGTAACAATATTTTAGACCCACCTATGGTTTTATTATTATTTATGACCGAAATTTGTAATTTGGATGGACAAATTTATTTATATATAAAGTCACAATGACAAAGAAGCTTCCCATAAAGTCATCTGTAGCATTTTATGCAGTTAATTTGGTATTACTAATTAATGTACACTCCGTCAAGATTGAAAGGTAGCAACTTATAATTCACTGAGCCCGCGACGTATGATATACCTCCACACATGACTGCAGAATAGTTTGCCTAGCTACGCCCAACACCTAAGTTAGAGAAGGCCTTAAGTTGTTAAATTATTTCTTGATTGTTGGGAAGGAGTGATGGGGGAGGGGTTATGTCTTTTAGCGATGCCCGAATGGTTTGATTTAATAAATTAATTTTACTTTATTGTTCTGATAATGATAAAATCAATAACTAATATTTACATACTAAGTTGATTAATTATGTTTGCTCTCATTAACATAAGGGCTGGTAATTTTTTTAGCTATTAAAAGTTTAACCATGTCAAATGTTATTTTGGCACTGTTACCCAAATTGATTGGTTTTACATGGTAACATAAAGCAAGTCTCCCCTTTTCCAGAATCGTCGTTACTGTTTATAGCCAATTATACATTTATTAATGAATAATTATCATATTCCACACATGTAACTTAAATAACAGATTAACTCTAAAATAATTTTACTTTAATTGTAAGAAGCTGAGTTTTAAAAAAACTTCTGTAATTTAAGGGTCCCAATCCTAATTTAAAATATTTTATTTTATTTCCGGGTGGACCAAAAATAAATATTGATAAAATCTCATCCATTGGACATATTTTAGTTATAAAAGTGAATTTATTTGTTTCTTCAAAGTTATTATGACTGTGTATAGCTTTGTGGGAACATAGTTCAATTCAATACTTTATTTAATGTTACCATAGTGGTTGTAATATAACGCAGGGTTTAGCATTATTTGTGAATAATCAGGTGTTTCGGTGGGAGTCCCGGTGAAGGACCAGCCGAATGTTTGTATACATTAATGGAACAACACAATTACTGTGGGGTAGTTTTTATTATTCGTTAGTGTATTTATCCAGGCATTTTTTAATATAGTAATTATAATTGGGTGTATTGCTGTAAGTCCCGGTGAAGTGCCAGCCGGATATTTGTATATATCTATGGAACAACTTAACCGATTTAAATGTAGTTTTTTTTGTAGAATATTTATTCAAGCAGGTTTTAGCATGATTTAACCATGTTTTGTGTTGTGAGTTTTGGTGAAGGACCAGCCGGATATCTGTCAACAACTGATTCCGTAGTTAATTCTATTCTATAGGATATCAACCGGGAAAATTGTAGTATGATAGACCTAGGTTTTGGGGTTCGAATCCCTGTTAAAGTTTCGGATGGATGTTGTATATATTTTATCTAGGATACTTATAGCCACATAAGCGATTGCAGTGTATTTTTTTTAACTAGGCTTACGTAGTTTTAATATACAGGCAAATTTTAACATTAGTTTAATCAGGTGTTTTGCTGTGAGTCCCTGTAAATACTGAGAGGCCTAGCTATAATGGATTTTGTGGATCAGCCAGAAGGTGAAATTCCGTTCCTCCGTGAAGGGGATAGTAAAATCCAGAGTGAACTATAGGAGAATATTTATAAGTAAAATAATATTACCTATTTCAACCATATTTACTAATAATTACTGGAGGATAATGAATAAAAAAATACAAATTAAAGGTGATGTAACCACATTTGCTTGGAGGGAAGTTGGGAAACAGTTTAGGAAAACGTATCTTGATATTCCCGGCCAGGACTAGAACCCTGTTTCATCCATCACTGAAAATGGACCATATAAGAATTTTTTTTGTTCGCATGAACACCGAAGCAGTATAATATGCATTATTTACCGTATTTCCTAGAATATTAATTTTACTTTGTAATTTTGTTTAATATAAGATATTAAATATTTTATATTGTGAGTGTTTCGAGCAGATATCACACTTGTTTATAATCTATTATTAACTCAGGGCTTTCTTTTTTAAGTTCAATCAATAATGTTTTTACCACATTGAGATTATCAACAACTCTCAGACCCGCCCCGGTGGCGTAGTTAGCTAACGCGCTAGTTTACTGCTTAGCTCGACTGACAAGGATGTGGAGATCGAGTTTCTAATATCACTGGGGTAGTTTTTCCTAAGTGGTTTTACACTCTCCCTCCACGCAAATGCGGGTTACCTTCCTCTAACTTCAACCTTTCCAATTCCTAACCCATTAGAGTAATTAGTACTTAGGCGTATTACCAAAACGGGTAGTAAGACGCGGTGCTAAAAAAACAAAACAAAAAAACCTACCCTCAAANAATTGCTTTAAACACTCTCTCCTTGTCAAATTGATTTAAGATTGACTATATGAAGGTTACCTAAGAAACAGTGAAGTTTTCCTGGCACTCAAACATATTAATAAATAGTTAGTTCTGTGTGTGCTGGCTGGCCGCGAATGTCCACGTATAGAGTAAAATAGTTAAATGACGCCTGTCTAAAAGGAGGGTTGGAACACATTATTCACTTCATCAAGTCATGCACTAGCAACATACTGACAGTTTCTAATGCAGTTAACATTCATACATCTTCTAAACATTTATGTTTTGCAGTAAGCCAACAGTTATTACTCCTTCCAAGTTAATTTCAAGAACAAATAAATTATGTATTTTTTAGGCTGTGTTACTGCTTATATGTTAAAATCTCATACTACTCAAATAATTATTGGTTACCTTATTAATATTATTATTATTATTATTGCTTTCTAAACCAAGAATACTACAAGAGCGTGATTTACAGATTTATTTAACGTACAGATAGTGCGACAGCTTAGCTCAATCGATAGCATATTTTTATACTAATTTAGGGACACTAGGTTCGATTCCTGACGCCGTGGAACCAGCCCGTATGTTAATGAGAGCAAACATAATTAATTAACTTTGTATGTAAATATTAGTTATTGATTTTATCATTATCAGAACAATAAAGTAAAATTAATTTGTCAAATCAAACCATTCGGGCATCGGTAAAAGACATAACCCCTCCCCCATCACTCCTTCCCAACAGTCAAGAAATAATTTAACGACTTAAGGCCTTCTCTAACTTAGGTGTTGGGCGTAGCTAGGCAAACTATTCTGCAGTCATGTGTGGAGGAATATCATGCATCGCGGGCTCAGTGAATTATAAGTTGCTACCTTTCAATCTCGACGGAGTGTACATTAGCCATTTATGAAGGAGTTGGAGTAGTAACGTATAAAAAGAGGAGTCAAAGGCTTGGTGTATTGATTCCACAGCCCGGTAATATGACACAAACTAGTGGGCATATAATGTAAGACTCTTTTTCTTTGTTACCGAAATATCATCAAATGTACATATTTAGTTATTATTACACAACCAAGAAAATGTAAAATTGGACAGTATCAATATTTATAAAATAAAACTCACTAAAATCCTTAGGAAAGTGTATTTATTTATTTATCACTGTGTCTAGCTATCCATTCGGGTAATACGCTTAAGTACTAATTACACTAATGGATTAGGGATTAGGAAGGTTGACATTAGATGAAGTAAACCTGCATTTTCGTGGAGGGAGAGTGGAAAACCATTTAGAAAAAACCACTCCCAGTTCCCCCAACTGAGATTCGAACCTCAATCTCCCAGTCCTCAGCAGTCTGGCTCAACACAACTAGCGTGTTAGCTAAAGTCTGTTCAGGGTAGAAATTGTTTTCTGAAAGGCCTTTTTCCCTACTAGAACTCTATTATATAGTAGGATATTGGTAAGAAAAAAAACCTTTCGGAGAGTAATTCCTACCATGAATGGAGTATACCTATGCCACTGAGGCGGTTAAGGAAAGTGTATAAACGTACATATTTACAAGATTTTGTGTTGACTTATGTTCTAAATTGCATTAGACCTATAGTGTTGACCCATGATCCTTTATATTGTATAACTTCCATATTTTCTATAAGCATTAAATTGTTTTATTCTGAAAATTGAAAAATGACACTTGGACACAGGAATTGAACCCGGGACCAGGTGTCATTTTTCAATTTTTAGAATATGATATCTAGATGGAGTAATCCTCACTAAAAGCATAAATAATAGCTTTGACTATTTGATTATTAAATTGTTTATTTGATCAGGATATTCAAAGATTTTAATTATTAATGCATGAATGGTTAAGTTAGGTTGGGTAGGAATCATAATTAGTTGTATGTATATAAATAATGGAAGGTTTGAAATTAAGGTTTGTATCATCGGTCATAATTAATAACATTAATTTGGGCTTTTATATTTGAGATGTCATCTAACAGGTGTGGCAGTTGTAATCAGTTTAGTTCAGAATTCAGATGGATTCTTATGCGAGGTCACATATTGTAATTTAATTTGTAGATGTTCAATTTCTCTTCAAACAGGATAAAAACATAATTGTGCGTAATTTGTAAGAGTTGGTTTCGCTACCAAAAAAAAGTGAAATGTGGTTGTTGTACCATTATTGCGTGTTTGTAAACGCAATAATTATTCTTTAGAATGTAGTTCGAGGTGTGCCAAGTGTTCACGAACGAGACACTTTTCAGACCATATAGCAAAATATGGCTGACAGATATCCACCCTGTGACTTAGGTGAGTTTTTATTCCTACTTTTGTAATTGATACGCTGTCTTTTTTCAGCTTATGTAAAATATATAATAAAATAAGATAGTGTGACTTAGGCCTAAATGTGTATGGTCCCCTGTACTTGGAATGAGTTTATGGAACTTCGGGGAAGATGACTTGTGTAAAGAAAATTTAGCTACGGGATGGTGCACACCGAGGGCGAGACTCTTAATTATTTTCCTTGCCATTTAATGATAAATTTTATATATCTTAGCATCCATATACACAACATCTAAAGCAAGTTTCCAATGATAGCAAAATGAATACTGTAGTGTTAAATCATTATATAGGCCTATTATTTAAAAAAAAACTTGCCTAATTCGAGTTGTTAATGTATTTATTGATAAATATTAACTGCTTGTAAGAAGGCTACAACAATTTTCTTTTTTATGTAAGAAGCCTAATCTTGTAAGTAAACTTAGTGGTGTTTTATTATTTTGATTAAAACAGTTTTTATATTTTTTAATGAAACTACATGAAGTAGATTGTCACACATCAATCAAAACTGGAAAAGCTATCTGAATTATGTTGGAGATATTTTGGCGCGTGATATATTTTTGGCACACAATATTTATGTTTATAATCTAAACTAGCCTAACCAATCTTAGTCTAACATTTCATGTGTGAATAAATAAAAATTTCAAAAACTACTGAGAGAAAATTGAAACATTAAGACAGCCTAAGAGAATAGGCATGTATATGACCGTGAATCGAAATAGTGTGAATATGATCTGTGATTGTTAGTGAATTCAGAATTTTAGTGCTAGGTTAATTATTATTATTATTAGAATCCGGAGATTTAATTAAAAATATGTTGTTAATTTGGGATAGCTTATAATAATGTTCAAATGTTAACTATTTTGTATTAAAATACTTTTGGTGCCATATTGTGACATTCTTTTTAATATTCCCATTCTGTACCCTATATTAACATTTTACTATGAGTTCGGTGAGTTTTCTTCAAATTAAAAAAAATGTAAAATTAGGGACTATTTGAGTCTAGTATGGCTTGACCGGCCCACATTTGGCTATTTTTCACTGAAATGGTACCATGTGTTGATATTTTATTTACTTATTATGGATACTAGGCCTGTAGTAGCTACATAGAATCAAATGACACTAAGATTTATAATTTTGTTTACAATTTTATTAAATACTAGGGCCAATACCTATTTAAATAAAACTCAACAACACATACCAAAATCACTTTTAAAATGTGAATATTGAAACTAGTTGTGTTATTTCAATGACGTCATCAATATTATGTTTTACTTTGTCTATAATGTGGTTATGGAACTTGTGATCACCTACAACAAGTTAAATAGTTTGAAGTTAAATTTACTAGCCCCCTTCCACCCCCACCCCCCTCTATGAGGTTTGAGGTTAAGTTAATTGTAGTCGTCATAGACGGTTTTTATACCTATTTTTAGGGTTTAGTGTAATGTGTCCAAATAGTTCTAGAATGGCCAAAAGATATGTCGCTTAAGTGAGCAGAACCTTTCTTGTTTGGTTGAAGTTTTTTTTGCTTTTTTTTTTGGTTCAAATCGATTCTACGTGTTTTAATTTTTGGGATAATGTACGATTGATATCAATTCTTTTGATATTTTAAGAAAAAAAATTACTTAAAAATGAGACGGTTAGGGCATACTAGACCCAATTATTTTACAATAATAATGTTGTCAATAGAAATTTGCTTTTGTTGTGTAACTTACAGATGATTAAAAATATAAAATGTATCATTATATGACAGAAAAAAAAATAAAGCGCTTAACCCTCTTCACAAGCTGTTCCACCTATCTCTCAAGTCTTTCACTGTTTTTGTCTTCTTCATATTTAACAGGGCTAATCTCAAAATAATGGTTAAGCTTAACAAATATATTTTCTTTACAGGATTTTTTTTAAGAAGCTAATATGCAAATAAATATATAATAAAATAGGACAATAAAATACACTTGATATATATAGGAAATAGAGGACATTTGAACACAATGGTTTGTCACTTTCAAATCAAGCCACTGTTTACCAGAAGTCTTTTTACTAGTTTTCACCCAAATCTAAGTTATTCTATACTACCTACCGTGTGATTAACACCCCACATGAATACGGAGAGGAGAGGTTCATTTGCACGAAACAATTTCACTTTCTGGTGCTTTACACGAAAATGTTTCTTTTTTAGTTTACTCAGACCACCTTGAACTTGGCTTGTTACACTCATTGCGTTAGTCAACAACTAGGACTAGACAATCTGATTTCAACAAAATCTTTGTCCTACTGTAGAATCATTGTAGAAAGTTAAACTGTATATTGAATAAAATAGTTTAAAATCCGTAGACAATGAAATAAAACTTCAATAACCATTAATAAGGTGACATTGAGTTAAGATATTGTGCAAAACTCTATTGTAAAAATAACAATTGAAGACTTTTTGAAGTTATTTTTCTTCACATCAAAGACCCCACAAACATATTTTGAAATGATGTAACTAACGTATCCGTAGCTATCATTGATCTCTATAAAATAACTGGATGGACATACACATATACACGGTAGGAGTTTACCTCTGAAAGGTCTTTTTTCCTACCAATATCCTACTATATAATAGATTTCTGGTAGGGAAAAAGGCCTTTCAGAGGTAAACTCCTACCATGAACGAACCTTACACATTGCCAAGGACAAAATTGTGACGCTCAAGTTTGTTGTTTTCAATGTTCTTGTACGAAAACATGTCTCTGATTAATAAAAGTGTTATTGTTTGAAAATAGTGAAGTATTATATCATACTTTCATGACGAAACATTTACATTAAAGGATATACAATTCAGTTTTACAGGCAATACTGTACAAATACGAATAAAATCTTTAATATATATAAATAATTAAGTAGTTAATATCAATGTTGTTTACATTCTGCCAAGAGTACGCTTAGATTTAAAGTTGGTTACTAGCTTGTATATTAGTTTCAGAACCATAGGATATTAAATTGAAAGTTCGATAAATATAATGAATAAGATATCTTGATTACATTTGTTTGAATGACAAACTTTGTGTAGTTGCCATTCATTCAACCTATCCCTTGGGTTATAGAAGTGTAGAAAATATTAATTTATTACCATTTTTTTGTTAAAATATGCAATTCTATGCAGGGATATCCTAGTTTAGGTTGATACCACAGTTAAATGTGTCGTTCGTTTTTTTAGCTATTCTGTGTCTATGCCTATGAACTTGTGTAACAGTTGAGTCATGTTCTTAGTTATAGCATGTATTGTTAAGTCTAAAACCGGTTAACTATTTCTATAAACTTGTGTACTCTGACAAGTTCTGGGCCAGGCTTTTGATTGTAGATTTTAGGACGTGTAAAGCTATAAGTCAAATGTGCGCAGTAATACGCGTGAACTCTACGTCATTGCTTATTGTTTGTGATGCCATTTCCACCATCGTCATAATGGTTTTAGAAGAAAACAAAACGTACAGAATTACTCTTTTCGACGGCACTAATTTCGATAACTGAAAGTTTCGGGTAGAAACTCTTCTAGATGAAATCGATTTTTTGCCCTTTATTTAAGGTGACTATTGGGACTTGGTGAAAATCGCGTCTATTGCTAATGCTGAAATTAAGGCGGAAAAGGAAAAACAGGTGGAAAAGCGTCGGAAAGCTGACCGCAAGTGTAATTCACAGATTATACAACGAATATCGGACAGCCACTTGGATTGTGTGAAGGATAAGAACACCGCTTATGATATATGGCAAGTGCTTCGTAACACTTACGCTCACAAAGGTATTGCTAATCAGCTTTTACTGCGCAAAACCTTGTTGATGATTAAATTTGATCCCTCTTTAGAGACCCTTGAATTTCATTTTATTAGGTTTGATCGTACTATTAGGGGATAGAAATCGTCGGGAGTTAACCTCAAAGAATTAGATGGTGTCTGCCATCTTCTCTTGACTATGCCATCTGAATATCAAGTAATTGTCACTGCCATAGAGACACTATCTGCTGATAATCTCAACCTGGCATTCGTAAAAACGTGCCTACTTGATGAGCAGAGCAAATGCCAAGCAGAAGGTATTGATGGATGCAGCCAACTATTCTATAGCGTTACTGATTGGAAGGCTAGAAAATTGAAATCCTTGCAGCTGGAATATTGTCCTAATTGTAAACAAAGCATTTCAAAGCAAGTTACTGGTAATAAGTGTTTTTTATGTCATAAAGCTGGTCATTTTCGTTCGAACTGTCAAAAATTGAAAGACAAGAAGCAGAAAAATAATTCAATACGTAAATCAAACGTAGCTGAAGTTAGTGATGATGAATTTAGTTTGACTGTGTCAGCGTCAATGGCTTGTTGTAATATATCTGTGTGGCTGCTTGACTCTGGCACCACTGAACATATAATCAGTGATAAAAATATTAGTTTGGTCTCGAATAAGAGACGCATATCAAAGTCTATAAAAAATGACAAGTTAGGATCGATGTTGTGTGCTGAAGAGATCGGAGATATACACGCGTCTGTGACTCCAAAGGTAATCAAAACTGTATCAAACTTCCCAACGTACTTATTGTCCCTGGATTACAATTTAATTTACTCTCAGTTAGTAAAATGGACGCTAATGGGCTTAAAGTTGTGTTTGAAAAGGGGAACGCTACCATTTTGAAAGGCAATATTTTGTGGCTGCTGCCACTCAATCTGGTAAAGTGTGTACAATGTCTCTTTCGCCTCGTGAAAAATCATGTGCTGGTGTTGCTAGTTTCAACGTAGCATCATCTGATTTGTGGTACAAGAGTCTTGGTCACATTGGCAAAACCGGTTTATTTTACTTAAGTGAGATTGTAAATGGAATCAAGGTTGATCCTCGATCTATGGGACTCTTGCATACATGATAAAGAAACATGTCTTCCTCACACAAAGCCACGCATTAGAGCTAAGCGCCCTTTGAAGATCATACACAGTGATCTTGTAGGGCCCATTAAGCCCGTATCATATGATCAAAAGACGTATTTGCTTACTCTGATTGATGACTATAGTCACTTTACAGTCATTTACACTCTAAAGGCAAAGTCTGAAGTATTTACATACATCAAACAATTTGAAGCTATATTAACAGCTAACTTTAACCTAAAGATAAGTCTCTTTATGTAAGATAATGGTGGTGAATTTGAGTCGCAGGAAATAATCTATTATTTAAAAAAGAAAGGTATCCAGTCAGAGTTTAAGATCAGGCATACAAGTCAGCAGGACGGTGTCGCAGAAAGAATGGGACCTAGCATCATGGAGAAAACACGCTGTTTACTCCTTCATTCTTCTCTTGATAAGTCACTCTGGACGGAGGCTGTTATGACTACAGTCTACCTAATAAACAGATCACTTACCAAAGCTCTTGAAAACAAGGGTCCAGCAGAACTGTGGTATGGTGTAAAGCCTGATATGTTGAAACTGAAGGTTTTTTCCTGTGTAGCACATCTTCGATTACCTAATTAAGTTCTTAAAAGTAAACTTGACAGCCGCGAGAAAAAGTGCTACTTTATTGGTTACTGCCCGTATTGGTACAGGCTGTGGTGTCCACAGGAACAAAAAATCATACACGGGCAGGAAATAATTTTTGATGAACATTCGTTCATAGCCAGTGATGTTGGTTCAACACCCTCTCAAGTTATTGAGGTCATCGGTTGGACTCCAAATGAAGTTTTTACTGAGGAATTGCAGTAGTAGCCGTCTTCAAGAGGAGAACCAGAGAAAATTTCTGACGAAGAAGAGAGTCTTGGACCTGGTGAGGAACTTGAACCTCTGCGTAGGAGCATGAGACCTCGCACTGCATCATCGTATCTAAATGACTACGTCTCACTGGCTCTTGGTACTGAGTCATTTATTGACAACTTGCCAGAAACTTTTCAGGACATCCATAGTAGAGATGATGCTCAACAATGGATGGCTGCAGTTGAGGAAGAGGTGTACTCATTGAAGAAAAATTAGACCTGGACCCTTACTGAGCTGCCATCCAGTAAACGAGCTATCAGCTGCAAGTGAATCTTCAAGATGAAGCAGAATGAAAATGTACAGTTCTACAGGTACAAGTCAAGGTTGGTGGTGAAGGTTTGTGCACAGAAGAAAGGGTTTGATTACAATGAAACGTACTCACCCGTAGCCCATTTAACCTCTGTCAGAGTCCCTGCTTGCAATCATAAACAAATAAGATTTAATTGCCATCCAGTTGGACGTGAAAAATGCATTCCTACATGGAGGCCTTTCTGAAGAGGTGTATATGAAGCAGCCACCTGGCTTCGTAGCTGACAGCAACCTTGTTTGTAAGTTACACAAGACCCTCTATGGATTTAAGCAGGCACCACGGGAGTTGAATGCTAAACTTGACAAATTTGTGAATTCTCTCAGATTTAAGCTGTCTGAAAACGAAAAATATATATACTTGGACTTCAACAACAGCATACAAACTAACCTTTTGGTTTACTTAGATGACATAATTTTGGTGGGGAACAATATGCAGATGTTGAATGACATCAAAACATATCTTATGTCATAATTCGAGATGAAGGATCTTAGAGATTTGCACAAATTTCTAGGTATAAAAATTGATCAGAAAACTGATGGTATATCCCTTAGCCAAACAGTCTACTTGAAGAAAGCTCTCAAGAAATTTGGTATGGAACAATGCAAACTGGTCAAGGCACCGATTGAGGCAAAACCACATGAAATAACTACATCAGAATGCATAATAAAAAAAAACTTACCGTGAGCTTGTTGGTAGTTTGATGCATGTGATGCTCTACTCTCGCCCTGATCTGAGATTCTCAGTGAATTTCTACAGTAGGTATCAGAGCAATGCAACATAAGCTCACTGGATTGGACTCAAACGAATACTACGATACATTCTAGGAATACTTGGAGTTGGTCTCTTCTTTCCAAAGAACTATGATGTCGCCTTACAGGCCTACGTTGATGCAGACCGGGCCAATGGCAACCATGATCGTTAATCTACATCTGTGTACTTATTCCAAGTTTATGGTGCCATTGTTGGTTGGACTACATGTAAGCAGACTACAGTCGCCCTTAGCTCGACGGAGTCAGAGTTTGTCTTCCTGTCAACCACCTCATCCAACCTACTCTGGTTGAGAAGACTGATCCAGGACTTTGGAATCACTCTAGAACCCACCAAGGTGTACGAGGACAACCAGTCCTGCATAAGATGACAGCAACAACTTTGTTTGTGAATTGTATCTAAGTGGTGTTATTGATGTGATTTATTTAGATACAAATGAACAATGTGCTGACATTCTGACAAAGAGTATGGTTGGAAACAAATTTGATTACTTTCGTAATTATATTGGTTTAATCAAATGCTGATTTACTAGAGTTTATTTCTATGTATTTAAGGGTACATGTAGGACATTTTGCCTATTTTTGTGGTTGTAGTAGAATTGGGGATGAGTGTTAATATATGCAATTCTATGCAGGGATATCTTAGTTTAGGTTGGTACCACCGTTAAATGTGTCGTTCGTTTTTTTAGCTAATCTGTGTCAATGCCTATGAACTTGTGTAACAGTTGAGTCATGTTCTTAGTTATAGCGTGTATTGTTAAGTCTAAAACCGGTTAATTATTTCTATAAACTTGTGTACTCTGACATTTTTAAAAGATTTGGCTCATATCTTGTATATTGCTTTCATAAAACATATTATATTGAAAGTTCGACAAATAAAATGAGACAATTTAGTTAAAAACTGTATTACATTTGTTTGAATGACATACTTTTTGTAGAAGTCTTACGTTCAAATGAAATCTAGGTCATAGGCTTATAGGAAGTAAGATATCAACTAAACTCCAAATTTAGTAAAAGTCCCAATCTGTAAGGCTTTATTTCGTACCAGAATACTATCATATATATATATATCGTTAGGATAAGCGTTAATTTAGAATGGAAGTAAAAAAATTCCTTCTGGAAGGTTTTTTTTATCCTAACTAAATACAAATAGAGGGTAAGATTTTGGTACGAATTAAATCCTTACAAGGAAGCTTCCTTCAAAAATCATCATAGATATTAGGCTATATCAACATATTTAAAAAAAAACTAACCAGTTTTGAACTTTTTTAAGCTTTTCAAAGCTTTTTCTAACATATTTATTTCATTTAACTAATCACACATTGATGTATAACATATATTTAATCAATTTAATGAACGATGTCAAAATGCCACATTGCCTTTTATGGGTGGAAGAGAGAAAGAGATACCCGAAAGTTTCTCTTTCTCTTACACAATGATTTGCAGACGACAGCTCGAAAATTTCAGCCAAAGATGTTCATCCAGTTATATAATGGAGACAAATAACATTTTCGGCAGCCTTATTCAACAAAAATATTATATGGTGTAAGTATATTAAATGAAACAGGGTGAAAAGCTAGAACGGGACCAAAATGTATAATGACTAAGTTGAAGGAGACAAGTAAGATGTTGAAAAAATTCTTTTACATAAACGGTCAGGCCCATTGATAAATTTGTTTGCTGTTCATTAAAGCTAAGAGAAAGGATTCAGAGAAGATGAAAAAAAGAGTACCAAGAGGAACAAAAGTAAACTAAGTATTTAAATGGTTAAACAACCTAAAGCAATAATTGATGATGACATCAAGACAGGTATTGTGTCCCAAACAGCCCTTACTAATATTAGTATAAATATTTCTATTATGTTAATATCAAATGCCAGGATTTAACCTTAGCCTTAGTTCCCCTAAACACAGTAGCCTATAAATACATATGAGCTAGAACTTGACACAACTAGGGACTTCAAGTACTGAAGTAAAACGAAAGTAAATTATTTTTCAATGTTGATGATTACAAAAATATTTTCTCGTGTCGCAATGATATGCCTGAGGGTAGTGCCTGCATCTACATCAAGAACAATCTTAACGTTGAAGTGATGCAAATAATTGAAAAGTATATTTACTACATAAACATCTATATACAGAATATAGACACGCTTTTAAATATAAGTGTTGTATACAGCTCCCCACCCCCCAACATCTCTAGTTGATTTCTTTGATTTGTTTGAAGTGATATTTAACCATGTATATAAATATAATAGCATAATAGTGAGAGATTTTAACATAAACAGTACCATGGGAAGTATCTAAATCTGATAAAAAGCTATGAGTTTTGTCTATGTAATATACTTCCAACAAGAGTTGAGAATAGATTTGATAGTACAATTGATCATATTATTATAAACACTCAATCAAATGATAAAATGTGGATAAATAATATAAACTCCAGTCTTAGTGATCATAATATATTAATAATCGAACTGGAATCAGACAAAGTGAATATTAGAACAGGGAATAGAAACCGAAGACAAAATCCAAACGTTAAGATCAACTACAAAACCCTAACTAATATTCTCTTAGAAAAATTGAACTCACTAAATATTGACAGACTTGATGCAAATAAAATATATGCTAGCCTTTTTGATATTTTGAGCCAATCCTTAAATTTTGCCAAAAGAGGGCTAGATGATAGTGACAAAGAAACCTACTGTAAACAGTCGTGGGTTAGTAGTGAACTACTAGGTCTAATTCATCAACGGGATAGGCTCTCTAAACTTGCCAAATCACATCCTCTTAATGTAAATATAGCTAATGATTATTTTCTATGCAGAAATAGCGTAACCTTCCTGAGAATATTGTTACCCAGGGAACACTTTTCAAAGCAATTTAATTACGCTACTGGTGACCCCAGGCAAATATGGAGAGTTATTATAACTGCTCTGAATAAAATTAACTCTAAGTATAATTCTAATGCCATAACTAAAATAATGTATGATAACCAAGAATATACCGACAACAAACATATATGCATTATTTTCAATAATAATTTTATTGAGGTGGGGCATTCTTTAAGTATGAGAATACTGATAAAGCCTTTAGACAAGCTTAAACTATTTGAGGGGAAGGGGGGGAGGGGATTCAATCCATGTCGTTACAATTTACAGATAAAAGTGAGGGTTCGAAATTCATCTCCTAACTTAAGAACTCTGAGAGCCACCCATATTATCATTGTTCTAATAATTTGCAAAAAAAAAAAAAGTAAGAACCTTATAACAAAATGAATTACTCTGCTGATAAACGAATCCTTTGAAGAGGGAACCGTTCCGGACATAAAAAATTTGCTAAGGTCATTCCGATCTTTAATGGTAGTGGTACCTAGAAGGATACCTTTAATTTTAGGCCAATATATATATTATCAGTTGTTTCCAAAATTCTGGAGAAAGTCGCAAAAAAAAAAGACTTGTAAGCTATTTGGAACACATTCACTTTTTCTCTCCTGGACAGTAAGGCTTTAGGGATAAATCAAACACATTAATCGCATGCATGGACCTAGTTGACTGAATTCAAACTGCTCTGCACAGTAACTTGAGGTCAGCTGGACTATTCACAGACTTGAAAAAAGCGTTTGACTGTGTAGATATAACCAACCTAACTTACAAACTAAATGAATTGATATACATGTAGTAGTATTAGACTGGTTTAAGAGTTATCTTTCTAATAGGTCTCAGTTTGTCTCAATAAATAACTCTACGAGTACGGAGGTACCAATCAAGTGTAGAGTTCCTCTAGGATCAGTTCTGGGCACTATTTTATTCCTAATTTTCCCTATTACTGTTTTCTCACCGCTTTTGCCCCCCTCACTAACAACGGTTTGACAAATCGAAATAGTCCGCCCAAGAACGATCTGAGGCCTCAGTCCCTTTGCATTTTATAGCTGGCGTGATAGATGGGACCGATGTTTTCTCTCTCTCCCTCCCTCCACTGTTAAGACTAAGCTAAATTACTAACTCTCGTATCTATTTATCTAATTTTTTCTCTCTAAAATGAAAACAGCTACGGTGGGCACGGGACCCGATTGAAAATTCACTCGTTAACCAAATTTTGTGTATAAGCCTATACGTATAGAGTCAAAATTACATTTCTCGACGGGAAAATAGAGTATAGGAAAAAACACGTGATGTGCGGTGGCGGAGGAGAACTGTATGATTCTAATCCATCTTACATAAGAGTCACCTAGCAAATGTGGACCTAAAATGTCTGTGTACACAAAGACAGGTTCTGTTTCGATTGAACTAGAGCCGAGTAGTTTACGATTAGGTCGTAAAAAGACCCCCTTAATATCCTCGCACATTAAATCGCTCATATGTGTATTAACAGCATTAAGTGACTCTATGTTGGGTAGTCTGTTTCAAATGGTCGTAATTAAGTCTCCGATGCCCACATAGAGACGAACTGGAAATTCTATTTTAAATTTTCTTTTAGCCACCTAAATCAATTTGTGTTTTTGAATCGCGTAGTTATGGGCGACTTGTCGTGCGTCCATGAACCCTTTTTAAAAAAAAATCTTTGTTAAAATTATTTGACCGTGAAGAATGTACCATTGAAATTAAGATATTAAAACCTCAAGATCACCTTTATCACTTATCGTGCTCTTAATTTCATTATAAAGCTCCTTAAAGGAGGAGAAATCTTGTTGAGGAAACGAAAAACGTCCCACATGGGTCATCACGACGTTTGCCGTCAGTTCCTTGTCCTTGGATAAAATGTTATCTTTGAGACTTTCAAAACCTACGGGATAGGATAATTCTACTAGTCCCACCTCCCATCGGTCGTGTTCTAACCGTGTGGACTGTGCCAATTTTGTCGTATTGTAAGAGAGTGTATTATTTTCGTAATGATCGGAACTCAAATCCGATGGCAGTGCTTCATAAAACCAACCCATATTTGTTTAATGTCCGACGCAGGTATCCAGCTGTTAAAAGAACAGTCGTATCTTTTACACTTGACTAGATTATGTTAAATGCCCTTAATCTTCTTGCTATGTACTATTTTATCTATTTGAAAAATCGTCGGATTACGCAAACAAACTAGTTCGTAGTTATAAAAAATGCCCCACTATGGGACGACATAGGAGAGCCTATAACGGTTAGACCGGTTGGGTAAGTCTAGGAATTACTTTAACAACGTTAAATATTTCTCGCGTAAAATTATCCTCATATCCTTTGTCAAAAATATTTTTTTATCTACTAATGCGCACATGATCACCCTCCTTGAACAAAATTTTCCCAATTTTAATTTTAGCCCATTGTTTTCGGAGCCGTAATAGTATTTTAAGGACGTGAATAGGCTTGACTGCTAATGGAGCTATTCCTATGGGCGAATGGACACTAACGTTATAATTGTAAACTAGCTTGTCCAACATATCGATGTAGTTGTGAGTGTTGAATACGGTGAAATATTTCCACATTTTGATTTTCAGCGTTCGATTGAAACGTTCTACGACGGCCCCCTTTATGTCTGGATTATGCAAATGATAAAAATGAACGCACACGCGTTTCAAAAAGGTTCGATATTTGGAATTAAAAAAATTTCAAACCCTTATATGACTGAGTCAAAAGGGGCGTCTTCGCTTAAAAACCTGTCTTATAGCCAAAGTTATGTCTGCACCGGGTTTTGTTTTAAGTTGAGTAGACCACGCGTACTTTGAAAGTACGTCAATAATGTTTAGAAGATAGTCGAAGCCTTTGTTGTCCTTTTTTAAAGCTCTCATATCTACTAAATCTATCTCCCACACATCGTCGATATTGGCCACTCTGTACGGGTTGCTTGGAAACCTTTTTTTTTTAAACTGCAGTGAATAGTGTACGCGTCCTGCCCCGTTAATCATTCGTCTACTTTTATATGATCTACTCGATTAGCCTTTTGAAATTTTCCGGCGGACGAAAACGCCGACGGTCGTGGGAGATCGTAATACAATTTTTTTTAACGCGCTGGGCATCTGAGCGTGTTCCAATGAGTTCTGGCCGGAAACAGTTTTGAAATGATTGTTCTATATTTCAAACCTCTACTGGATGTTATTTTTGTTTCAGAATTGAAGTTTTGACGAGAAGCGCTAGTGGCAATTAGTATGTCCTTATATATTTTTTAAATCACACCCTTTAATTAAATCGTTATTTACGTTTATTTTCGTCAACAACTCCCAAAGTCCTTGCGTATCCTTATAGTGTGTGTTGCCTCTACGGTAAAACTTGAGTTGCCAATTTTGAAATTATCCCCCTCTTTCCTAATTCCAAATACAGGGTATGTAAACACTATCCTGTGTACGTACGGTGATAAATATTTCCCGGCTACGTTGTCGAATAGTTGGGGAAATCTGTTTCGATTTCATCAGATTCTGAAATACGCACAAAATATGATTCCCCCTCCACCCACTCCTCGTTCTCCTTCTCTGGCGAGTCTCTAACAGGTGTGCTTTCGTACGTCACCTCTTCTGAAAGGAATCGAGGTGGAACCGGTTGTCTCCTAACTAAAGGTCGTTTTATTTTAACTTTTCGTCTACCTCGTGTAAGGTTGACCGGTCTAAGACATAATACTTGGGGGCCCAAAATAGGTATCTTTATGGGTCGTCTCGCTCTCTCTTTGTTGGTTAAATGTCACTGTTGAAGCTTTCTAAAATTAGCCAATCTTTGATAATCGTACTTTTTCTAACTAGATTTTCTATTAAGAATATTTTTCATCTGTACTAAATCGGAAGAATTGTCATCACGTTTATTACAAAGTAGTTCGGGTGGGACGAGAAGAATCTGTTTAAGTTTTGACATTATTTAACTAAGGTCCCTACCAGAGCAGAAAGAATAGCCGGTAGAATGATGTTTAAGAATCCACTCAATTGAACGGCGATATTTCTTTTTCTCTTCAACGAAACACCGCTACTAGCCAATTTTCACATACAATTTTTATACTTTATTAATTTCTGCTTATCTTTCTTACTAATTTTAATATCATTGTTTAATGTGTTTAGCCCACATTCGCCGAGTGTTGTGATAACCTCCGTGTCGACGACTTTGAGAATAGCTTTGCGCAATTTTAGATTGGACGTTTTCAACACCTACATCACGGATCTATTTTTCTTGACTAGTTTCATCTAGTAGTCTAGTGGGGACAAACAATGTTCAAATAATGTCTATTATGTCCGTTTCAAAGCGCAGGTGTTCGTCCGCGTTCTGACTCAGATAAAAAAATATATATCCGTGAGGTGGGCTGGTTGCTTTCCTATAGATTCTTTGTATTTCGGATGGATTATCCGGATAAACTTGCCTAGATCGATAGTTTATATGTGTTTGATCAAGCGGGTTTTTAAGCACCACAATGTATTTATCGTTTAGGGAGATGCCACGAGACTTACTCCCCTGATGTAAAAGAATTTGTGTGATTATAATAACCGATAGGTTTCTATGGTGACCACCCTTGGTAAAAAGTTCACTCATTCCGTAAGAATGGGCTTCGTTCATTAAATCGTCCAGCACGACGAGTTTAAGTCCACCCTTGATTTTAAAATAAAAATTGTCCGGTACGCCTTTGTGTTGTGTGACGTGACTAGATAATCAGGACGGAATAGATTTGTTCTATCTGAAACACCATAGAATTCTATCAAATCTATACACACTGTACACTTGTTTTAAATTTAAAAGAAAATTCTCTACAAAAGTAGTTTTCCCGCAACTAGACGGTCCCGCCAATATCAGTGTGAAAGGGTGAACAAACACAGACATCGATGTGTACTCGTCTGGCGCCGCTTTAAAACTAAAAAATAAAAATTACTATTGCAAATTTATAGTGGTGGTGGTGGTGCCGACGAACCATTCCCTGAGAAGGTTTAAATTTGAAAGTGTAAAGATTGGATTTATTTTTTTATATTTATTCCCGAAACATTTATCAAATTTATGATGGTTCAGCACTTTCAGCGAGAGACACCCCAAGTCTAATATATATATATTACATATTTCTTTTTCGAGTATTTCCATAATACATTTTCTCTTCTCCTGCCCATTATTATAAATTATAGAAGAGTCAAGAGTTGCCTTTTTAAAAGGGAATTAAATTGATTGGCGGTCATATCACCGTCTTTCCATTGCAGGCCGTGATGATTATGTGTGAACCAATCACATTGAATTTGAATGTGACGCGGTAATTTTGAAAACGAATATGTGGACTTAAATGTCCAGTGATGTACAACACTTCCACACATAGATAAAACGCCACATTCTTTAATAATGAATGTGTTGTCCACATCTTTGAACCCCTGAATGTCTACAATGACATTAGACATGGTTGGATAGAATTGTTGAACCAAAACTGTAAGGAAAAACAAACAACAATCAGTATCCAAAATGTAAGAAAAAAATACAGTCACATACATAAATATAACACCTAGTTGCTGTTTTTTGTCTATGATGATTATGCTAGACATTGTCTTCATTTTTTCTTAATAGACGGTGGTTCATCAATTTGTGTTATTCCCTTTTTATAATGTTCCAAATAATATTTATAATCTTTAAATTCATGCTGCGAAGATGGAGAGAGTAAATCCCAAGCACGGTTGATATCTCTACAAGCGTTTGCTTTAATAAATTCTATAGGTAAATTATTCAACTCCGCGGCAGACATCAGACACAGATCCTGATTCAAAGAGTACATGAGGATGGACGCGTTGATTTTATCCATTATACTAAATTACAATGACCGATTACTCGGTCTTTTATAGTGGTGGGGTCCAAATACACCCTCCCCTTTCTGAGTGTTTGATAGCGAATCAGAAAATAAAATAGTGATCAACTTGAGCCGTAGGGCATGGAGGTGTGGTTAAATCTCCTACGTTTAGTGACTACAATATTATAGTTTTTTCTCTCCATCTTGGAGACGACGATAGGTCCTCTTTTTCTTTTAATTTTTCGAGTGTTGGTCACGTGTAAGGGGTCCATGTCTTTCAAAATACGGTCTTTAATAGGTGTAAAGCTTACAATATTTGTGTTTTCATAGTTTAGCGTTATACTCCTGACCTTGGTGGCAGTGGCGGCTTGTGTATAGGCACTGCGGAACTGCAGAACCCCCTACTTCCACTTGATATTATCGACGACATTTAATATAATGAGTCCTTTTTTCTTTAATTCCTTCTTTTTTTTCTAGTACAATACATATTCCTTAAGCTTAATGTCAGTACTTCAGTAGCCATCCCCCAATTTATGAAGAAGATACAAACATCTTTGTATGGAACTGTGCGTTTCACAGTGCAAGCGACGTGTTGTTTAACTGTTGTGCGCATGCGTACATTGGCGAGGGGTGAGGAGGAAGGCGGGACTGCCAAGAAGAGAGAGTACTCTTGCTTTCACAGTGCCGGCCTTGGCGTGATGGAGGAAGGAAGTTTTTATTACTCAGCGTATGTTGTCCTTAATAACCGTGTACCATATTTTTGAATGTGATAAAGTGTAAAAGAGTATAGATTTAGATTATTATTCTGCTTCCAGGTATTCTATTTTTTTTAGCTTTTTATTTAACAGAAAGACTAAATGCGCTTGCAGTACTTTCAATGGAGAAAAAAAATCCTCAATTGTCACTCAGAGATCAAGGAGAATATTATTGAACTTCTTGCGCAAATTAAAACTAGAAGAATGGATTTCATTTTTAAATCAATAAATCAAGCTTGAACTGTAACAATTTAAGTTAAAGTAAGTACAAAGTTATTTTTGCTAAGATTTTATAAAGTTCCTGAATACATTTTTTTTGGTACATAATTTTTTCCTTTTACACAATTTTAAAACAAAGATTAAAAATTTTCTGGAGCTCCACCCCCACTAATTTTAGCTTCGAACCGCCACTGATTGGTGGTGGACCTGTATTCGTTCGTCTCGGGAACAAACACATTGTACAAATAATTTTTGGGTCCACCAGAAACAAACTCTGTTATGTACCTGTTATAAGAGTAAGGGGTAAGTTCGTTTGTCATGTCGCCCAACTTGTCGCCTGTTGGCATCGTGTACGTGTCTGTCGGTCTTATCACACTGATAATAAGAGTCCGTGTCACAGTAAAGACAAAAACCACCAATGTGCCTAAGATATTAATATAATTTCATACGTGCACCGGTGGTCACGTACGCAGCTATAGGCAAGTTAACCGTGTTCAGGGGGAAGGTGGCTTCCTCGCAGTACGTCCACGAAACGCAAGCAACCTCGTCGTTGGGAAAGATAATGTTGCGAACCTCTGTGCCGGAAGTGGTGAGTAGGGAGAAAAACTATTTTGGGGTTTTCACTATGGTGGTCTGCGTTTTGTTCTCGTTCAGTGCATATCGTCCCCAGAAAGGGTTTAAACAAAATTTGTCAAGTGCGCGCTTTCCTAGTTTCTTAACAATTTCGTTTTTATCCAGCACTATTCCCTCAGATTTGTAATAGTCACCAACGTAATTGTCTTTGTCCGCGTCTGTTTTTACCGATCCGGGGTATCCCAACGCCTCCTGTTTGATATTGAGGAACTTGTTTATATACTCGACAAACAGTCCTCCTTCTTTGGTTTGAGGTTAAAACTAGGTAATTTTATATTCCCAAAATTCGTGCACTCTAACCAGTTTGTAGCCCATTTCTAAGGCTAGTCGAACTTCGTCCACTATCCAAGTGCCTGTAATAGTCCTGTGAGAATCGTCGTGTATACAATCACCTTGGTTCATCTCGTTTGCACAAGAGGAGCATAAACAAAACATTAGCTTTGATTGAGCCTTGTAGGGCAGTACGGGGGTGATATAAATTTCTAGGAGGTAAAACAGTACATGTAATTATACCCTCTAGGTCTATAACGTCATCGGGAAAGTCGTTGGCGACAAAAATATTTATTGGATGGCCACAGGAAATTTAAAATATGTACACACCCATGGGTACAAACTACAAACATCTAAATATCCTATTTTATCGTTGGGGTTAGTCTAATAGTGTAGAGTTATAGATTCACACAGTTTCCCGTTCAGTGCATCACGTGGATTGAGTGGGGCAGTTCGAATCATAGTGTGATTGTTTAGTTCAATGTCTAATACTGTGTCTTCAGTCAGTATTTTGTCAAAGTCACACTCTTTCATAGTTGTTACAGTGTACCCTGCGGCTCTAAATGCTCGATTTCTCAACAGAGTGCACTCGTATCGTTCAGCAAACGTCTCTTTCGTTCCTGTTATAGTGTCATCACGGTTTGAAAGACATGTACACTCGTGGAAGAAACAACCGTCAAACTCAAAAATCTCCCTCGTCGACTTACAAAAACCGTCCACCTTTCTGCCCAGGATTTTTATCTTACGTCCGTTGTAGGCGTTTTGTACGTGGATATCGGGGTAAGTTTTTTGCAGATAGACGAAATGTACGGCAACCCTTGCGTAATATATTTACGTCGTCTACACAATATGCCTCTAACTCTAAATTGTTATCAAATATATACCCCTGTTCTAGCTTCTCAACGTGCCATATCATAACGTCATTTCGCTCATCCGGTTTCATATAATCCACGCCAAACATTTCTGGACCAGGCATCTCACTAATATAGTTTAAATTTTCTTCTGTATTAAAAAGATAGGGGTAGTGTCCTTTCTTCAGTCTAGTCCAAACGATTTCAGGATCTGTCTCAGTGGCATAGTTAGGAAACTTAGGCTGTATTTAAATTGTATGTGGTCCATCGTCATGCAAAGTATTTTAGTTCCATCCACGATGATTTTGGTGGTGAAGTTTAGTTACAGAAACCTATTTAAGATAAATATCGCATCGAACCCCCGAGAGTTGTCTGCAGGACAAACAATCTTATTTGTAAAAGGCCTCGGTCATCTCAGGTATTCGATAAAGCAATCTACCGGTATCTTCCAAAAGGAAGGAGATCGTTTCCAACATTGTTTGCAATCCTCGCCTATGTTATCGTTAAAGTCATATTTTGAACAATAGTGTTGTACGTTAAGAAAATTCGGTTCGAGCATAAAACAGTCGTTGGTTATAGCGCGATCTTATATAGTCTCGAAATCGTAGAAGAGGATTAAATAATAATTATCGAGCTCCTTTCAACTCAACGTCTGCATGTAACAATGATGAGGGTTGTCTTTATTCTGTTTGCACGTCCTGCAATAAGATTTAAAGCATTCGTGATTAGTACCTTTCGTTTTATCACAGGTAATACACACCTGCCTTGAATCACAAACAATTTTCCTACCACGAATTGTATTCGATTTATGGCTAGCGAAACAACTGTCAGACCGAAATAATCAGTTACAATCACTGCAGTACACACTTTCGCTCGCGTACAAACATGGAGGTGTGGACATACATTGTGGGCAATTACTCTTACACGAATGTCTCACACCTCTTTCAAAACCGGTATTACATTCGTCGCAAGAGTATCGAACCGAAAAAGCGGCCACCATATTTATTATTACGTTGAAGTGATGCATGACGTCATTGTACAATAGGTTAATGTACCTAGTCGAAGACGAAACCCCCTCGTACCACAACCCATTGACCATCGAGAGGGTATTGTGCATGCGTAATTTATATTGGTCACCGAAATAACGTGTAAATTTATCGAGAAGTTTGCGCCCCCTACCCCGGATAAATTTATGCGCGTTTATGCGAGAATATCATCTACAGTATTTTAAATTTTAAACCCCTTGATATAGGATTTATAGTTAATATAATTAGTAATTTTGGCTATCGCTATTACTATAGCGTGTGCCAAACAATTCGTCAATGATTTAACAACGACTATACTGGTTTTATGGTAACTCAGATAATCGGCTGGATCGGCTGGATCGGATTATTGCTGTTCTACCGTTGCCCATCATAATTTTGATATGATTCACTCTAGTCATCAATACATCGGCCATACCAAATTTGGGGTTACTCTGAATAACTTTTGTCAATGTATTCATAATAGTTTTCACATCAATTTGGTCACATCTATGGTACGAAACCCCGATCAGTTTGTCCAGGCTATTCTTCGTGTTCGTTATAGTGAGTCCCATTAAATCGTAAGGTGCCCTACCTCTAAGCAAATATGCCAAAAGACTAGAGAAACAAGTCATTAGGTAATGCACCGGACTCACGTTCGCTATCAAAGGCTTGAATCGAACTAAAATATTCCTGCCTAACGTGTTGAACCGATTATACGTTCGTCCTGTCTCTCTTATTGTGGTAAATGATTCGCCATTGTTTGTACGGGCGGCTTAGTCAAAAATCTGGTTTCGTTCGGCATTGTTATGTCTAGCATTGTCTGACGTAGAGGGTCTAGCATTGTCGATATATTCGTCAGTTGTAAATGTATTTAATGTTTGTTTCTTAGACACTAAAAAAAAATTAGAGATAATATTAAATATTAGTATACATAATAAATTG
Organism: Timema douglasi; assembly: GCA_901482245.1. Taxonomy (NCBI): domain Eukaryota; kingdom Metazoa; phylum Arthropoda; class Insecta; order Phasmatodea; family Timematidae; genus Timema; species Timema douglasi. The sequence continues at coordinate 239,637 of CABEEJ010000491.1, read as the reverse complement.
AACACTGATCAGAATAGAAGAATAATGATAACAATGTACTTACTTTTGCCAAAAGACGAGAACTCAATGATTTGTTACGTGACAGCTTCTTTTCCCTCGGCACGGCAACAGAGAAATGTACTGTGATAGAAATAAATTTTCTTTTTATAATCGCTGACTCGTTGTTTGGTTCCAAGTGAGTTTTTTCATTACTTTATATAACATCAAAATGGTACTTGTCTTGTTATTTACACACCGCCAGATTAAAAATGTTAACGTGGTAAAGGTCGAACAGCTTGAACTAGAAATAAATTCTCCTTTTATAATTGTCGACCTTTTGTTTTGTTCCTAGTGAGTTTTTTCATTACTTTATATAAACTTAGGACGCAACTTGACTTGTTGTTGTCACACCTTGACTAACATCGTGAGCTTATCGCTTGCGCTTCGCCCACGGTGGGCACAGAAGTTGCGACCGATAAGATATTTCCTTCCCGCCAGAAACGGGGATCCCGGGTGTCGGCCCCGATAGCGAAGCTATGGACAAGCTGGTCGGAGACGGCTTAAGTATTTATTAGTCGATACGGAAATCGTGGTAGATAAGGAGATGATGGCCGCGAATTTTGGTCGGAGATGGCGGAAGTCAATGTCTGTCAATACGGAGATGGCAGCCGGATATGTTGTACAGAGACTTCTAAACTGTTGAAAATAAAAATATAATAAGCGCTGGAAATTAATATCGTTAGTTCGATGTGCATATAACGTCTAGTGTGACTTTAACATTTCTATTAGAATAAGTAAAAATTGCAATGTTTAATCCGATAGGGTGCGGTTATATTGTACCAGGTTATTGGAACGAATTAACAATGTGTGGATCTTTCGACGATAAACATAAACGAGGTCGGCCTGGTAACATCTGTATAATTAAAGAATTCGAAGATTGTGATATGGAAATAGATGTTCAAACATTAGATGTATTTCATTATAGTGTTTATTACAAACAACTAAAACAAAATTGGCGTGAAAAGTTTAACGTCATAATTCATATTTGCCATGAGAAATGTTTTGATAAAGGAGATAATTGCTTTGAATTCAAAAGTTACTGTTGCCAAATTGTATCACGCCATTTCACCACAGTATAATATATGATAAGAGTAAAGAGGGAACAACGCTTATCAGCGGCTAACCATGGGACCCTTTTTTGTGTGTTTGGTACGCTATATGGCGAAACGTCGACCCAAATAAAAGAAAAAATTGATACTGCATTAACTATACCGCAAGAAATAATCGATGAGGAATAGTGGCAGTATAAAAAGGCCGTGGAAGACCTAGACTAGGTTAGTTCTGAATTCAACGAATCTATGGTTCTTGAATCAACGTCAGTAGAACCTCTTCTGGTGGACGACGCCGACTGGGAAAATTGCGTGTACGTCGCTCCAAAATCAACTGAAGTCGCTTCTAATTTTCTCGCGGACTTACTCGGTGATCCGCGAATGACCAACCTGAAAGCTAGATGGAATGATATTCTTCAGAGTGATCTGAGCGTAGATAAGTCCACACCAGAGATAGAGTAACCATCGCCGAGATAATATAGGTCTTGAATAATATATCACACGCCACGTAAAATATCTCAATCATTCTAATGTATTGATTTTCATAGACAATGTTCTCACCTCCAAATCGTTTGTCGACTCCTTCAATCCTATCCCATATTTTGACTATTAATCTTTGTTCGACGAGCTTTGTATTTTTATGCATAGTAATAATAAATTATGAAAAATGTATATTTTTTATTATAATAATAAAATATGAAAAATGTATTTATCTTTCATTTCTAGTAATATTATCCTCCGATTTAAATCATATATTTGTAGTATGCACCATATGACTTTTTTTTTAAGTTATAGGTTTACCTCTTTGTAGATTATATCTAAATATGACTTCATTAATAAAACATGACAAAAAGTGTTGGGTAATGCTCACCTGACAACAGGGATAGAATCAAACATCACAGAATATATTAATTCATTCAATTTGAAGACGTCATATTATTGTGACGAATTAATAAATTTAATTCTCTTGTGACGTCACTGCCCCCAATTTGAATCCGTTTTAATATAATTTTACTCTTTTAAAAATAAAAGAATTTAGTTTCACACAAATATAATATAATAAATTTCAGCCCTTATTTATGATCAGTGACATGTTTTTATTACAGTTTTAATATCTCTCAATATATCATTTAGTCGAACCCAAAAGTTCATAAAATCCTTATTTAAGCGCATACTCGACTGATTCCATAATTTTTCTCCGATCGCTTATTGAAATCACCTGAAATTACTATTTTTTTTAACTTTTAGATATTTCCAGTGAAATTTGATCACAAGTTGTTCGAACCAATTTAAAATCACGCTTTTTTAATAATAAAATGAGAAATCCGTATATTTAAATAACGTAGTATGGTAGTCGATAGAGGGATGGTGGTCAGAAATTTTGATCGTTGTATTAATACAACAGGAGGACAGTGAATGACAGTTTGTGGGCATTTTGTAATTGTTTTCACTAATCACTTTCTTCTAGAGGATACAGGTGAAACCAGCCTCCCTCATCATCCCAATCAAATAATGGACAGAGGTGGAAACAAGAGAGTTATACATTTTATTCAATCAAACAAAATACAGCTCGATGGGGAAGCGGCACATTAGAGTTTACAGGCACCACGTGGAAACATACGCCAGGCGGGTGAGGTAACACATAAACACATGTCCGGGCCAGAAGGGCGATACAACAATAACAAAATACAAACAGTCTTATCTTAAGACCCTAGAAATGACATCGCCAACGGGTGACCCCAAATATTGCTGATAAATTGGTCTCCTTACATACATTGAACGTTACAATTCTCAAATAATAGCCCAGACTCGACCCAAGCTCTAGCATAGTTCAAAGGTAGCCAAGACCCCATTGTTAACTAAAGCAGCTGATAGGCATATCAATAGCACCAAAATGAATACCAAGTTTTCGAGACCAACAATAGAAACTCCACCCTTTAGGCAATAAGTTGGACTCCGTTCGGAGATTAGTGAGCTAGGTGGGCTGCGACCCCACTATTGAGAACCCATAAAATTATATTTCTTAAACATAACAATAAACTATCCCAAATCTCCCTAACAACCATAAATATATATATATATATATATATTATTAAACGTAACAATAAGCTATCTAGACTCACTAACGATCCTAGGTATATAAACATATTAAACATAACAGGAACTGGCCCGACTCACTAACAACCCCAAGTATACAAATAACAAACGTTACCAAAACACGGCCGTGTTTCTCTCAGATAGTACGCGGCCCTATATTCAATCACCTATTTGTTTATGCAAAAGAAACATAACCATAGCTATCTATTATTTGCGACCTCCAAGATAAAATGCACCGGAGGGCGAACTTTCCGCGAAGCGGAGATTAGAAACCTTAACAAGAGAACCAGATGGGTTCCCCCTATAGTTACCATAGTCGTAAGGACGAGTGCCAATACTGCGCAGTCATGACTACACGTTAAATAAATACAGTATATAAATACATAATTTATAAGAAGTCCGAAACATTGAATTTTGAATACAAAGAAAGGATTGAAGCTAAAGAGAATTTTGATAAGTCACGACGAGCCCACTTATGATGTAAGACTCTTACCTCCTAAAAGCCCTGAGTATAATGCGTGCCAACTCGTTAAACCTCAACACCTCTATACCCTGAAGTTATCATGTGCTCTCAGAGCGGAGGGATAGGGGGGGGGGAAGGTCTAGAACCAGCCAGAGAGTCCTGGAGCATAGGCCACACGCACAACATATTCTATCGAAGGTTCCAGAATCTGCTTGTTAGGGGCTCTTGGCGATGTTCACTTGCTTTCTTGTCTGACGAAGGGGGAAGGGTGGAGACCGCTTCGCATCGCCAGCGGAGATCCTCGAACTACAGCTCAGTCGAATGTAGTGCGTGTTGTGGAGAGTGTCTCGTGATTTGAAGTCCATTCCAAGCGAGTCAACAGGAACAGCATAGGTGAGCGTTACAATCAACACATTTTTGTTGTAACAAGGTTACACATGGAACTAAAAAAAATTAGACTTTTCTATTTAGGTTAGTTTTTTTGAATGCATGGATAGTGTGGAGTCAAACACAGCCTCTAGAGGAGGATTTGAAAACATATTAATTAAAACTATATAGAGTAAACAGCAGCTTATGACAAAGTTTGTTAACATTAATTAATATATTTCAATAAAGAGATATTTTATTTGTACTCGTATTTTCTTTGTCACTAATCTAATAGCTTCAGATAAAAAAAAAACTGTTTTAGTGATCCACGTCGGTCGATACAGAATTAGTGGTCGATAGAGACATGGTGGCTGGAAATGTAAGTCGGAGACAGCGGATGTATATGTCGGTCGATACGGAAATCGCGGTAGATACGGAGATGGCGGCTGGGGTCGGAAACGGTGAAAGTATTTATCGGTCGATACGGAAATCGTGGTCGATAAGGAGATGGTGACCACGAATTTTGGTTGGAGATGGTGTAAGTCAATATCGGTTGATACGGAAATAATGGTCGATACGGAGATGGCGGCAGGAAATTTGGTCGGAGACGGCGGATCTGTTGAAAATAAAAATATTATAATCTCTGGAAATCAATATCATTAGTTCGATGAGCATACAATTAATAGTGTGACTTTAACATTTCTAATAAGATAAGTAAAAATGGCAATGTTTAACCCGAAAGGGTGCGGTTACATAGTACCAGATTATTGGAACGAATTAACAATATGCGGTGGTGCATTGGTGAGTACGTCATTTCGTGAGTAATGAAATCTTATAACAATTTGAAATCGATCTAAATATGACGTCATTAATAAACATAACAACCAGTGGATATGATGTATCGTGCGTGGTACAACATTAATAGACATCAAAATAAAATGTCACAATTTTACGGAGTCACACTCTTGTGACATCACGGCCATAGTTACACACACTCATATTAATGACGTCATTCTCCTTGACTCCATAAGACACATTAGTTGGCTTAGGTCAAGAAAATGAACAGGGCTGGGTTATCACTACTTTCACGTTTTAAGATTAATTGGGCACTGCTGACTCCTTATGGTGATTGTTACCCCACTGTCCACTTCAAATACGTGGGAAGTCATTTACACTACTACAACTATATTTATCGGTGGCTTGGAGCGTATCGATAGTATCTACACCATTAGGACTAAATTATCTGGAAATTCCAGTTTAGTATTGGGTGTGGATACCTCCAGCGTGATCAGGTCTAATTTTGATTCTTGGTCAGGCCTAATTTATGTGTGTGTTGGTGATGCCTCCGCATATTGAGTTAAAATTTTTCCCTTTCTGTTCCTAAGATTTAGTTTAAACACTTTCATTCATACTTAGTACACGTGCCCTTTTCGACCATATATTATGCAAAAGGGTGAAGCTAGCTCCAATTTGCACTAACTTGTGTTATGGGACTCACCGCATCTGAAACATGACGTGTTTCACACCTGGCGCTCCTCCGGAATGTTAGTGTGTATGTTTGTATGCACTAATAATGGTTTCCTTATTAGGCTTACACGGGTGATGCCCCTGATCACAGATATTGTGGGGTGATCATTGCTTGTTTCTTGGTTCATATCCCTGATGTCGTTTTTGATTGTTTACTTTGTTAACACACAATTGTCTCTTTCTCTTTCTAGTGTCATAACGTTTTGTTTCGATGCTTCTGCGATACAGATAATGCCTATTGCCTCACCCAGAGATAGATCATCTTCCACGTTAACAAATGCTTAACCACTTTCTCTCTCACTACATAAATAACTGGTACAATACCATCGTTTCTAAAATTTGTTCAAAACTTCACCCGGATGTATAATGGCGTATGCCAGCTACATATGCCGCTATTGTATGCACCCGTGAAATTGAAACTTCGAGACAATTTTTCTAGATTTCGTCTTAACATGTTTCTCCAATGTTTCCAGAAGTTCCTCAAACTCTAACTCGTACATTTTCTTTGGTGTTCTGCCAAATCATATGTTGTTGTGCCGCATGTTGTCAATAATTTGGCACTTTTCACAATATTATCTGCAACGCCGTTCACCACTAGAGATAACTTCAATCGTCTGCGTAACTGGGTCATGCCACAGAGTTGTTTACGGTGAATTCCGGACATTGCGTGAGATTTACACGCACAGATAGTTTACACCTGTGTCACCACATTTAAATACTTGTTAAAACCACTCTACACGTTGTTATGCAAATCATTTTGAGGGAAATAGGTTACCTACTAAAGATTCACATTTTAAATTGAAAAAGAATTAAGTTGAACAATAAATAGATTTATTAAAAACAGAAATAACAAAAGTAAAGATTACAATGACATTAAAGGTTATACGTTTGAAGCTTGATGCAGACAATGAGACTTATATGGCTGGTCGGTATTTTTCCCTTTAGGTACTGCCAGAGCATTCAATAGTACATAAAATTCTAATAATAAAAACACTATGAGCAACACAAAACAATAAGAGCCAAACAACTGGCAAAGAAAAAAGGTATTATTTGCGCGAATCCCACTATGACTCTAGTGCAGTTCCCTGGTTTGCTCACCGAAGCTAATACCGCACGAGAAGCGTGACTACTTTACCAACCAAAAATAAAGATTTCCATCAACACAACTGTGATTTGGGATACAAGATATTAAACAGATGCACACGACGTACACGGCGTCATGAGAAACATTGACTTAAAATAAATTAATGTAACTTGTGGAAGTTAGCAAGTCTGTGGCTAAGACATTACTACTTTCTGAGCCAAAGGCTCATAATGTAAAAAGTGCATCATAAGGACACAGGGAAAATTGTAGGTAGGACTGATTTACTAAGCCAATAAAATGGGACTTGTCCTTAAGACTGCAGGACACGATATTTAACCAATTAACTGAAACTCTTCCATCTTGAAGTCAAAAAGACTTGAAATGAACTAACTGTCCATTCGACATGATATTAAATTAACAAAAATATGCTTCGACAGAAAATATAAAAATATCTAGATCTACATTGTCTAGTGTTTTGAACAAACTAGACTCTAAATTATAAGGACTTGACGTTTTTCAGGATACTCAAGTACTCGTAGTAAGACGTCCTGGCCAGGGTGGCGGTGGATCTGACGGCCAATTCTCCATGGTCGTCGTTTTCTTCGTTACGTGACGTTATAGAAGTTCCTCCTTTGACGCTGGGTTTATTGGCATGGCATCTTACAACTTTAAATGCAGGCCGTTTTATTCACAAACTTTTCACAATTTACTTATATCAGTTGTTTCCATCTTATTTACATCTAACAGGTTTAGCACTTAATCTACATTTTGAGAAAACCAACTTACTCTCCTTCCAGTTGGTCCGCCCCGGGTGTATTACTTCCCCGGTACCCTCCCCCACTGGCCACTCCCCCAGACAGAGTATCCACCCTGCCAGACGGAGAACCCAATGGAGGCAGGCATCCCCCTATCCGCCACCTGGGGAGGCGCCCTATTGGAGTTAGTTCTCCTTCTACTTCATAGCAACACCACTTCTATGTCCCACCCTTTCAATATAATTGTAAGTTTATTTCTCCTAACCTACCACCTTTCTTATACCCTCCCTTCCCAGTCCCTATTACCCCAATCCTAACCTAATCTTAACCTAACCTAATACTAAATACATTGCTCCCTTGAGTAATCCATTTGCCCTGATGGTACGAAGGGGCTGCAGGGCAGCCGCCTATCTCCATCTTGACGCAGAGGACCCGTTCTAGACCTGATCTCACTCCTATTGTTACCAAGAGGATGGATCTTCAGCCACGGGATACCCCTCTGCGTCTATTACAACTATCCTCTGCCCTTCCTTGTACTCAGCTGGAATGCTGATCCTTCAGGGTACCATGGTTACCACAGAACCCCTCCGGATTCATCAGCTGACTTGGCATCCCAGTCCAATTTTTACCTTACTTGCAACCTCCCGGCATCCTAGCTTATTTCCAATAAAAGGTTTCCATTTTTTCCCCCCATGAGCAACCTGGCAACTTGAACCGCTTAGATCGCTTCCCGCTGAGACTACACCACCGTCCAACCCAGCCCCGCTCCCCGCTTCCCCACTCTCATCACCATCCCCCTCCTCATCATTATCACTTTCTCTGTCACTGTTCCCATCACTGTCACTGGTTTCACCCTACCCCCCTAATCTGACCATCCTCCTGTTGTCTCTTTGTCTTAGTCTTCTTCTTTCCCTTAAAACCCTTCTATACTCAGTCTTGGCCCTTTCTGTTCCCTCCGTAGCTAGTCTGCCCAGGAATCTCCATTTAGTGGGGTCTCTTAGTACTCCTCCCACCAATCTTCCTTGCACATCTTGCTGGTTCGGCCTTCTGATCTCCGCCGTTCGGGCACACTCTAATACCACATGCTCCGGAGTACCCACTTCACCACATTCACACGCTTCCGACTCGACCAGCCCCATTCTCCATAAGGATTCTGGGTATGGTCCCTTCCCTGTGAAGAACTGGACTAGACCCTGGGAAGGTTCCAGATGAACATTATCAACCCTTTCAACCACATTAGGAAAGAGTTGATACGTTCTCCTTCCAGCTTCACTATCCTCCCAGCGTCTTTGCCATTCCCTCCAAAACGAGATTTCTGCATCAGCGGATGTTTCCTGAGGTGAATGATTATCTTTACCCTGTCCAACTTATTCTTCCTCATCTAGTAACCAATCGCCTTTTTTCTTACTAGGAGATCCAACGGCCAGATACCCAGAGCCACACACAACGCGTCCGTTGCCACAGTCCGATAGGCCCCCAAAATTCTCAGGAGGACATTACTTTGAATGCTCCTGACAGCCCTAGCTGGCACGACATTGTTTAACCTATGGGCCCAGACACATGCCTCATATCCCACAATGGAGAGCAAGATCGCCTGGTGGTATAGTTTAATTACTCGCATAGGCAGATGGAAACACCTCTGCCCAATGCTCACTATTTTATTCATTACCCTCTGTGCTCTCCCTGTCACTTCCTCAATGTAAGCCGTAAAATTCCTATTTTCATCCACTGTGACTCCCAGATACCTAACCTTTCAACTCCTCCTCAGATTCCTTCCCTCCACCATTATTGCGGGGTCTCTCACCATTTTCCCCCTAAACAACATGTGCGTTTTCTTCACCAGTGCCATCTTCAGTTTGACACTGTTACACCATCTCCCAAGTCTATCAAGCACTGCATTGGCTTTCTCCTCAAATTCCTTCTTGACCTACCCTCTATTATGACGAGAAGGTCGTCTGCGAAGGCAACTAGTCCATATGTTTCGAGAAGGACTTCTAACTCCCGCAATCCGGGATCAAGTCCCACATCCCAGAATACCGACCCGCATACAGAGCCCTGGGGAGACCCATTAGTCAATCTCTTTTGTACAATGTATCCCGGACACCTCAAGGTAGCGTACATGTCCCGACAATAGTCCTTCAAACTCCTATACAGATTTCCTGGGCATTGCAATTCCCGTAGCCGATTAAACAGCGCCGGCCACCATAAATTGTCGAACGCCCCAGAGATGTCCACAAACACGCCAAATACATACTTGTCAACAGCCTAGTCAATCAGCTCCATTGCTCTACAGATGGCATCCTCAGTTGATCTACCTCTTCGAAAGTCATACTTCTGCTGGTGCATGCCCATCCCTGTCCTGGCTAGGAGCCTTTCACACAGTATCTTCTCCTCGTGTTTCCCACACGTATTTAGAAGACAGATGGGCCTATATGACTTAGGAAGAAGCGGATCCTTATCATCCCCCTTACTCAGCACAATTACCTCGCTCTGCATCCAGACGTTTGGGATTCTGCCCTGAGCGAGGCATTCGTTTAGTAAGCCCGCAAGGTAGGGAGCTATGAGATCCGCCATCTTGTGTAGCACCTCGACCCTTATCCCGTCCAGTCCAGGTGCCTTCTTCCTCCTCATTCGAGCAATAGTTCTGACCACCTCGTCCCAACCAACCGGGTACACTCGACCCTCATTCTCTTACACGTCCTGAGTCAATGCCTCTCTTAGCCTCCTTTGCTCCACACTGTCCCTATCCTCCTCCTCATCAGGTAACAATATCTCCATCAACAGAAGAGCAGATTCCTCCCAGTTTTTCGTGGTGCTGCCATCCTCTCTCCTCAACGTTGATAGCATCGTAGGCGGTCTGATCTTTCCTACTGCTATCTTAAACGGTATTCCCCACGGTCCTAGTTGAATTTCATCTTTCACGTACCTCTCTCGGCTCTTTCTCTTTTCCTCCACTAACCCCTCCTCAAATTCCTTTTTCCTCTCCCTGTATATGCCCAACAGCACCACTCGATCAACTGGGTCCCGGCACATTTGGTACCTCTTTCGGGATCTTCTTGCCCTAGCCCGAAGACCCTGCAATCTATCATTCCATGGTTTATTCTCAACCGTTACGCCCTCTGTGGGACCGTCCCATAGCCTAATGGCCTAAGTCCAACTAGTCACCACAGAGAGCGCGGTTTTAAATTACAAAAAAGGGTAATCACAGAGGGCCCAAGTCATCCTGGTTCAGAAATCCCAAGAACAGCCTTGTCTTGCCAGAGAAGCTATGGCTAAGTCTAATGGACATAACAGAGAGGTAGTCTGGGTTCAGACAAGAACTAACAAAGATTTACAAATACAGCCTAAGGGCTCGTTTATTTTGATAATACTCAGCATTGAATAATTTGTACAATATTGTATATCAAACTTTTATATATATATATATATATATATATATATGCTAAGATATGAATGATAAAGCAATTCTCTTCATAAATAAAGGAGCAAAATAAGATATTATTATCTGACATAAACAGGGAAATTGTCCCTAATAAAAATTATAAAGGTATACAAATAATATCTCTTCCCATGAAAATATAAAGTTCTCAAACCGTAAGTTAATATTTCCCATGAAACTAACATTTAGTAGGTCTTGAACATAGTAGTCATAACATATAACATTGGAATCATCCGACTGTAAACAATGTAAATAATCTAAACGTTAACATTTCCCATTAGCTAGTAAACAAACCTATATGACATAAAGTCATCTGACAGTAACAATATAAATATCCTAAAACTTAATATATCCCATGAGCTACTAAACAAACCTAAATGAAATAAAGTCATCAGACTGTAAACAATATAAATAACCTAACACTTAATAACTACAGATAAATTAANGGAAACATCTGACTGTAAACAATATAAATAATCTAAACGTTAACATTTCCCATGAACTAGTAAACTAACCTAAATGAAATAAAGTCATCAGACTGTAAACAATATAAATAAAACCTAACACTTAATAACTACAGATTAATTAACTTGTTATGACCATGATTCTAACCCTGACCTGAATACAAAAAAATAATGGTCAAAGTCTAATTTCCCTCTTTTACAATAACTTCCTTAAAATCCTCCAGGATTCGAACCATGACCTAAATTCTACAATGTTTATAGTTAAAGTCAAACTTCTCTTATTTAGAAATGAATTTCCTAAACTTCTCCAAGATTTAAACCATGACCTAAAATATACCATGTTTATGGTTCAAGAATAATTTCCCTTATTAACACTAAATCTGCTAAACTCCTCCAAGCTTCAAACCATGACCTGAAAAATGCAAAGTTCATGGTCGAAGATCAATTTCCCTTATTTACATTAAACCACTTAAACTCCTCCAGGGTTCGAACCTCGACCTGACATATGCCATGTTCATGGTCGACGATTAATTTCTGTCGATAACAATAGCTTACATTTTAAGACGATCCTAGGGGCCTACGATGTGCCCAAGTAATCCTTTTCTCTAACCAGCATCAAAGAGTGATGTTCATACCGGGTCACAAGCTTATATTCGATTCTGCCCAGCGGGGAAACTAGGTAGGGAAGAGTTACATCATCATGTCGTCATTAACGTCCAATCACAAGGTGCTACACTTTCACAGCGCAGTTGAGACTCGCATAGCAACGGGCGGTGGGGGGTAACAACGGACGCCTGAGCCACTGATATCTATTTAGAACTGCACTCACGCGCATGCGCGCTTCGAACGAATGTCTTAGTTCAGAGAAGGGGTGAGGACGTGGCTGACCTCCAATTCACAGTTTTCATGCAGTACGTACACCAAGGTCTTTCTGTGGCGTGATTGTTGATCTTGAACGAGACTTCGGCTTTACTGGTGAATAGGGTAAGTAGAAAACTGTTGTTGGTGACGGGTCAGTCTGTAGCCACGGTACAATTCCCAACCCTGGTATCACCTCTAATCACTGGGATGGATTTCCTCATTGCCTCCTGCAGGGCCTTCGTCAGTTCTTTTGCGTTGACGTTGACATTGTCCCCCATCTTAACCGGGTTTGGCAGTATCAATTCCCTTCTCATTTTCCCCTAATTCGCTCTATTCATGCCATACCTTATACTTTTCCCTCTCACATTTACATCCGCCACCCTCCCCATGGCAATGTCAAACACGATCAGGTTGTGATCACTTATCGTAGCTTTATCAATCACCCTCCATCCTTCAACCATGGCCACCGACCCGGCGTTGCATAGCGTAACATCGATGTTAGTAGTCACTCCAGCCCTCCCCCTATAAGTTGTGGGATTATCCGGCTGGTTTACACCCTCCAGTCCGTGCCCATAGATGAATTCTTCGAGGGCTCTTCCCCTTTTACACGGTCTACCAGCATCATTCCTTCTATCCCTTCTGATCGCAATATGACTATGCCACATGGGAGACTTAGCATTGGCATCAGCAGTAACTATGAGTGGCTCCCCAGCATACAACCTGCACACCTCTTCCAACTGATTTAGGTATGGTTCTATAGGGTGCCTGAATTGAAAATACAGGTTCACCACCACAATCCTGCCTTGTCCAGTACCCAGCTCCACACACGTTACCCATTGGTTACTTAGCTGAGTTATCTTGGTCACCGCGATATCCCGATTAAATACTATTACCACACTCATTGGTTTCTCCCCACTCAAGACTATTCTGGTAACCACAGGCATGTATGGAACTTTACCTCTTAGAGTGTAGGGTTTCTATATGCATACAACATCAGGTTTTAATTCCTCCGCTAATTTCCGGATATCCTGCAACACGGTATTACTTCTCATTGCATTGATTTGGCTAACTCTAATCAACCTTCTATCCGTCATGGATTGTGCGTCAATGCATAGCACGCAGTCCACTCCACGCCTGGATTAAATGTTTTGTGACCATGTGCTTCCACAAACTGTTGATAAGTACTCTCTAAACGGAATTTTTCTTCCCTCCTTTTAAACACTAGTACTATGAGACCCAATAATCCGTCTACCTCTGTTGGCAGATTCACCGACTTTAACTGAATCCTATCCAACGATTCTGGCACCGGGAACATGATACTTCTTCCCCTTTCATGTCCTAACCTAATCACATGTCTGAGCGCAATGTGCAGGATGTTCTTTTCTTCCAGCCTAGATAGCTGCAAGGTCCTCCCAAATGTCCCATACGCCTGAGATGGGATATATCCCCCTCCTACTAACCCTGCCCTCCTTTTCCCTTTCTCCTCTTCCGTCTGACTACCTTTATTTACATACTTCCTCTCTAACCAACTCTCTTCCTTCTTCCTTCCATAACCTAGACCATTCCTCCAGAATTTCCAGTTCTGCTTAGGCTTGCTACTCCTATTTTCACTAGCTCCCTCAGTCTTGACCTGTGGCTTTTCACCCATCCTTCTGTTTGATATATCAGGCATGACTACTTCAGACTCATTAAGGGTGTCACCTTCAGTTGTGCTATGAGCTTCTACAATGATTACTGCTCCCTTTGCGACCATCCTATCCCTATCAACCATCTGCATCGGACTTTTATTCCACCCAGCATTTACCTCGCATTTATTACTCTCTGTGCTTCTCCTCTCCCTTTCCCTGTCAGTCGGTCTCCCCTCTCCTTCTTCTGGGTCTAATACTATCATACCATTCTTACCTCCCAGTCTTGGTTCTATTTTCTCCTCTGCCTCTTCGCCATAAATCTTCTTCCCACGTGCCCTCTCACACCTCCACTCCTCATTCCCAGTGAACCTCCTCCTGTATGCCTCCGCGATCTTCTGGTTTCTAGCTCATTTGGACGGGGAGTTCCTTACCCTACCCCCCATCCCCACAGATTTTGGGCCTGTCCTAATCTCGTTAAGTATAGTCAATATTTTTTTTAGTAGCTCTACAATTTATGTTAGTTGTTTATACTCCATAATCAGTAAGTTCTATCTGTCGCCTCAGTAGCATCTGGTGCGTCTGACACTCCCTTGAGTTGGATTTCTTACACCTTTCAGACCTCTTCCTTGCCTGACACGGGATGCATATCTCCACCTTACTCTTGCAATCACTGATCTTGTGCCCCCATTTCAACACCTACCACATAACTCCTCCTCAATTGGGCAGTGCGCTATCACATGTCCCAGGTCCCTAGATCTGTACCAGAGAGTTACTACCGTGTAGTCCTTAACAGCCACAACTCCGAAGGAGATATACATCCTGCAGCTAAGCATGAGGGTCCTCACCTTCGGTGATATCTCTCCCACATGATTCACCACCTACCTATCTCTTGTCCCCATCTTGAACTTGGGTTTGAAACCCTCCTCAAACTATTCCCTTGACAATTTACACATCAGGTTCTGCTCATACATCAACTGCACAAAGTCCTCAGTCGTCACGTCTCTGTCCATATCGAAAATTGTCACTAGCGGTCTCCTCCTCTTAGGTTCCTCACAAACCATCGTATTTTCTAATTCACTATTCCCCATTATTTTCTTTGCGTCCTCCTCAGTCTCAGTCTCTACTATCAACTTCGTACCAGCAGGTCTTATAGCTCTGATCTTATTACGATCCATTACAGGATCAATTTTGTCCATTATAGTCCTCTTCATTTTTTCGGTTGATTCCCCATCCAGGGAAGTCAGAAATACAGACCTGTAACTAGGCTTTGTTTGAATAATTTCCCCCACATCTAGCTTTCCTTTCGCCGCTACCCTCGCAGCCACCGAAACATAGGATATCCCCTGACTCGGTACTCCTCCTACACTGACATGCCCCATTTAATCTAGAGTTTTCCTCCTTCAATATCTTAATTTGCCCATCCTTATAAACTGACTCCAGGACTATTAACTTAATTTTCCCTAATATCTCCCCAAATTCTGCCTTATTTATCCTCCCATCCTTTGTGTACTTATATTTAACGTATTCCTCCTACTCCTCCATCTTTTTCAGTGCTTCCTGCGTAGTTTGCTCCTCCCCGATGACACTCATATCTTCTTTATTCTTCTCCTCCACTCTTGTATCTTCCTTCTTCTTCTCTTCCTCTGCCCTACTCAGTTGTCTCACCGCTTTTTCCTTCTCCTTCATCTTCTTCTTCTCTCTTCCTCTTTCCCTGAATTCCCTCCCTTCCCTTAAATCCCCTCCTTTCCTCTCTTTGCTCATTTCCGGGGGTCACACCCCGCACCTCAAGAATCCACTTTCAGCACTTGCCAAGACTTTCTTCCTGTCCCAACCAATAGGTAACCAGAAAGTTACCAGTAAACTAACCAGATGTTACCAGATATTGGCAATCCTGATTTTCCTCAATTTGAATTTTCCTATCTATATCACGGGGAAAGACTCCTCGAGATCTCCAATATTATTCCCACAATACCAGAAGTCACCAGATATTACTATATATAACTAGTATTATCACCAAAACTCACCAAGATTTCGTCCCGCCAGTCTTAATTAGATACAGCTTCAAACTAGATGAGACAACTAAAAAGTTACTAAAAGTCATTAAAAGTTACAAAAAATCACCAGATGTTGGCACCACTATCACTTCTTGTAAACCTTCTTATTTGGTCAATTATTACTTATTTACCCTACTTTGACACTTGCACACCATTTTATAGTCCTAATTTTCCGTTTCAATATTCTTTTTTTTACTACTTTTAATGCCCGACACTGATTTCTTATAAATCTTTAAATTCTGATCCGTTCTATACCTAATTTGGGTTACTTATTATTATTATTATTATTATTATTATTATTATTAGCACCGCGTCTTACTACCCGTACGGGCTATACGCACTTACGCTAATGTGTAATGGCAGGGTGATTGTGAGATGAAATGAAGGACCTACAGTTTAACGTGGAATCCGAACCACGGTGGAGGCCTGGCATTCCTCACATTCACAAGATGTCTTGTCAGAGGTGAAGGAAGGGTTCGGTAACCAGATAAATCTTTGCCGGGACCGAGGATCGAACCCCAGCCGCCAGCGTAGAAGTCTGACACCTTACCCTTAAACCGCCAGGTCACCTACCTTGGGTTACTTAACTTTTAATACTGCAATGTTATTAGCTTTTAACTTTATTGTTCTTGTCTCCCTCTTTTGCCTATACTACTGGAAAACACACAGGAAATCAAGAGTGACCTCTCTTGACCTCAATTTTAACCCTAAAAAACTATGTCATTTTAATCCCAATTTTCTTGAAAGCAAAAACAAAATGTCCGTAATTTTTTCGCGGATTTTTCTCACCCACTCTCGTCAACTGAACTCTCCGTGCAGCTCCGTAAACAGCAAAAAAATGTTTGCTGTGCCTCCAGCTGGTCACGAACTCATACGAGAGCTGCTTCTTCTTGTAGCCACTAGTATCCTACACAAGTTGTCTTCGAAGTTATTTTAACATTCACACTTACTACTTTGTAAAAAATAAAAGAATAAACAAAGAAACGCGGAGCGACCGCCAGACACGTCCGCCCTGTGTAGCACCGCAGCAGGAAATGGAAAGGAGAAAGACAGATGAAGGCGGGGGGAAATAGAATTGAACCAGGGACCGACGCTTGCAGGGAGAGGGGAAAACATGGTTCCTTGGATTGCTGCCAGTCTTCTCTAACGTGGAGTGGGTCAGTGTGTCGATCTCGATATATACTTTTTTTGTTCGTTAAATTTAGTTACGATAGTGCGTGTGGCAGCCATAATTGAATAATTTTTTTTTTCCCGCACGTGGCAAATAAATCCAAGAACATCTTGAAATTGTGAGTAGATACTAAAGCATCTTTTATTAAAATATCTCTTGTTTTAATTATATTATTTAGGCTTAGTTATTATTTTTATGAGAATTTGTGATATAGACGTCCTTTACTATATTTTCTTGTAGACAGCATGGCTGGCAAAGGGTATGCGTTAAAGTATCCATTCATAAATATGATAATATCAATCCTCTTCCCTGACATCCGCTACAGTATTTATCAAAAAACAATATTTTTGAACAACCACGTGTTTAAAATTAGGTAGATACGTAATTTTATTTGACCGCATCTAGTCAGCGAAAATAAACTTTGAGGTAGATTACTTTTTTAAATATGTTAATATTGTTTCTTTCTTTCGTAAATTATTAAAATATTGATATTTAATTGTAGCTGTCCAATCTGTCTGATAGGCATGCTACAATTTTACCTGAAGAATTGTGTACTTTGTAGTTACACGTTTGTAACTACCATGTTAAAACTTGCTGAGAACGAGAGTGCTGGTCAGTGCTGACTAAACAATATAAATTATTTGTTGCCAACCTAACCTAAATATCTTAACCTTAAATGACAAAAAGTTATGGTTGTTTTTCTGTTGCTCAATCACGTCCAAACCACTGTACTGAATGTGCTAAAATTTACTATGGAAATAACTTGAACGTCTAGTGAACATGTAGACTACATTTATTTCTATTAAAATTCAATAAAATTTAAAGTTTTTCGAATATTCTATCTTGGTTCTCGTGACAAAAATTGTATTCTCCTATAGATTTAAAAAAAATATCTTATTTAATTGCCAAATTAATTTCAAATCCAAAGAACAATTACATACTATATTTCAATCTTAAATTTAAAGTGAAATTAAATTTTGTGTTAGACCTTTCATATTCACATTAGTAGGCAAATTGTTTCTTTTGTTCCGTGTTGTCACAAGGTGACAGCTGACATTCATGACTCTCCTCACGATGGTGCTCTGCATCCTTATTGACGTTACGGGCGTATAGTCAGTGAATCATCCCTCCTGACGGGAGCACGTATTTTTGGTCTTAAAAGTAATAGGGGGTTGGAGCTTAGTATCGTATCGAAGTGTGTGTAAGTGCCCTCGGTCAGCTTGTACTAATAGGCCAGAAACCCAAGTCGACTAGAATGTAAAGAATAGTGTGTTAAATAAAGTATATTTTTCTTGTATTCTAATTTGTTATTTAGTGAATTGCCTTTAATAATTTATTTAATTTTCGGGGGTTGCAAGTCGAGACAAGGGTATCGTCATGTGATAGGACTTCAGACGTTGTTTTAGTCAAAATAAAATACATTGGTCTCCCGTTGACGTTACGAACTACGAGATGTCCAGTTTGAAACTATATGGTTATTCAACAACAGAGGGAACTTATTCTCCGTTCTAAATCTGAAGGTACTAGGTACGTTGTTGATTATACATTATAAACGAACTATAATATATTAAAATAGCATGTTAATGTATTGAAAATTTACGTTATTCCGTTAATACCACCCATTTTACCTAATTATATAAATGGAGGCCAGTAAGGCTTGTTTCATCCAAAACCTGACAGCGGTCTTAATTATTCTGGCCATAGGAATATCTTTGATGCATATTATCAAATAAAATCCTCAGGTCAACCGGCTATCCTTCAAACGCTGACATTTCCATCACCAACAAACCAAACCAAACTAGATCATATTGACGAATAGACTAAGTGAGATGAAAGTTATATCCCTGTTTGACAGCAGCACCTATGCAAACGAAATTTAAATTGGTGGGGTTAGGGGTGTTTACTGGTTTTAAGAATGAGATATAACGTTAATCAGATAAAATGACCACTGCGATCTTACTTTCTAGTTTATCTCAACTGGTATATGTGTATACAAATATATTAAGTGAAGTGATGTTTTAAACAGTGAACATCAAGAGATGGTGATGAAGATATTTTAATAACCCTACTTCCTAAAGGTAAAAATCAAATATCTAGCGTCTCAGAACAAACCCGCCATACATTTAAGAACTTGATACAGTAAGATAAAAAGTAAATAAATAAAAACCAACAGCTACTTGAAACTTATTTTCATCTGTAGTATTAAATATTTAATAGCTTAGAAGATAGACAAGCGTTTGTATTGAAATATTCACTGGTTCATGTATAGCAAGTTATTAACTAACATATATAAGATCATACAATAGAGGGATTTCACACGGCACTGTTTCTTTCATACGAGTTTTGGTCGTAAGAGTACGATCAGACGACAACTAGTCGAATCAAGAGGCTTCTCTCACAATACTGTTTCTGTCGTACGAGTTTTGGTCCTGCAAATGCGATCAGATGATGCGATGTTCAGCAATGTAGGCCTATTAGTAGACACACGACCAAAACTCGTAAGAGAGAAACCGTTTCATGTGAAAGGGCACTTAAAGTTAATAGGTATGGACAGTTTTATAAATCTATATTCAACATTGAAAAATCTTTTAAATTATTATTATTATTATTAGCACCGCGTCTTACTACCCGTTCGGGTTATACGCACTTACGCTAATGTGTAATGGCAGGGTGATTGTGAGATGAAATGAAGGACCTACAGTTTAACGTGGAATCCGAACCACGGTGGAGACCTGGCATTCCCCACATTCACAAGATGTCTTGTCAGAGGTGAAGGAAGGGTTTGGAAATCAGATAAATCTTTGCCGGGACCGAGGATTGAACCCCGGCCGCCAGCATAGAAGTCTGACACCTTACCCCTAGACCACCAGGTCACCCATCTTTTAAAGAAAATTAAAAAAATACTAAAATTATTTTATGAAATTAAAACACAATAATAGCTAGAATTAGCTATTCTGAGACACAAAATATGATTTTCTTCAAAAAGTTCCAATAATTAATGACATTTTTTAGGTGCCTTATCTATAAATGCAAAGAGGATAGGTTAATTTCTATGAATAAAAGGCAATCAATTTAAATTAGTCTTTAAACACCACGTTTCATTATAAACCGTCGTATTTTCCTGCACTGTACGATATGCACTATTTACTATTAGTTATGAATGAATAATAAGGCCCAGTCCATTAATTTCTATAATATAACAGGATGGACATCCGTGGCTAAAATTTCGAGTTGTTGTCTTCACACCATTTTGTAAGAGAGAAAAAACTTTCCCGTGTCTTTCTCTCTCTTACACACATACAAGGCAATGTGGAATTTTGATACAGTTCGTTTATTTGTATGAATATATGGGTTATATCAATATATGATTATTTAAATGAAATATATGACTTGATAATAGGTTTGGAACTTATATCTAAGTTCAACACTCGTGACTTGTTTCTTTAAATAAGTCGATGTAAGCTAACATAGGAATATTTACTACAAGCCTATAACCTAAATGAGCGTTTGAACTTTTACACAAATTTTGACATTTGAACAAAAGAAATAATATCTAACTATAATTATCAAATATTAAATATAATATGATTTCTGACAGCAATATACAAGCAGAGAGCCAACTTTAAATATATTGTAATATTGTAATATAGTAATACTTCCTACAAGCCCTGTAACCTAAATGATAGTTTGAATGTAAGCCTACTACACAAAGTTTGTTATTCAAACACATATAATTAAGTTTTAATCTACCCTATTTCATTCTGAAAGCAGTATACTATATAGTACAAGCCTAGAGCCAACTTTAAATATATTTTAATATAGTAATACTTCCTACACGCCTATAACCCAAACGATAGTTTGAAATGAATATAGAACTACTACACAAAGTTTGTCATTCAAACACAAATAATTTAAGCTACGATTTTACATTATAGTTATCGAACTTTCAATATAATTTCGTTTCTGAAACTAATATATAAGCTAATAACCAACTTTAAATATATTGTAGGTTTGGCAGAATGTAAACAACATGAGTGATAGCTACATATTTTAATATATTAAAGATCTATTCGTATTTGGACGATACTACCTTTAAAACTGAATTTAAATCTTTTAATGAAAATGTGTCTTCAGCCATAGTGGGGTATAATACTTCATTATTTTCATACAATAATAGTTTTATTCACCATAAGACTATTTGCATAAGACCATTGAAAAAAACTGTTATAATATATGTTCCCGAGGAACCAAGCAGACAACAAACTTTAGCATCACGATTTGGTCTGTTTGGTATGTATGTGTCTATTTGTCAATATATTATAAAGATCACTGGCCTGGCCTAAGCCAAATAAATGAAAAGCGACTCTAACATACAGCAGCGACTCACTTCTCAACTATATAATATTAAATGAAAATAAAAATATTTAATTGCCCCTCCTTTTATTCCTATGTATTTGGAAATTTTCTATCATATCAAATACATTAAGATTTGATTTGAAATGGCTAAAGACGATGACCTCCTTCCTGACAAGGATGCAGCGAAAGGTTTTTACGCTAAATACGAACCTAAGGAAATTTTGGGCAGGTAAAACTATTTTAGGTTATAACTTTGATTTTTAATTGAGTGATATATTTCATTAAGTATTGAAAACAGCATTAGAGGTTATTTTCATCAAGTTTTTTTTTCTAGCGCATGCGTATTAGGTTTCAGCGTGTTTGAATTAACTTTTCTATATCTATTTAATAAATATTTTATTTATTTACTGAAACACTTTATACCAATACCAATTTTGTCAATAAGGTTCTTATAATTATTTTGCTTCCTTATTATTTACTTTTTAACATAGGAATTGTCAGTCATGAAAGAGAAAAATTACTAATTCTCTACATGATTATTTGTGTGCTAAACGTAGCCTATGTTCTGACAATGCGGGCTCAAGATCCCAGAAATAAAGTTCAATTTTAGTTCCAATAATAGATGCCATAACAATTACAATTTAGATGTTTTTAAAACTCAACAGAAGCATATAGGCTAAATCACTGAATAGTAGAAGATAGAAAATACCCATATCCACTCTGGTATAGATACTATTGCTTCTCCAGTTTTGTGTTTTTCACACATGTGCAATTATGAAATAAACATTTAAGTAGCTACTATGAAACACATGAAAACAATCACACAATTATTTTCTTTATTGTTTTTGGAATATTTAATGTTGATGACATATAAATTGGCCTACTTTCAGAAAATGGCTTTTTTATGTTTAAAATTTAGACACTTAGTTCATTTGATAGAGTTTCTGTCTACAGAGCGAAGAGTCCTGGGTTTGATTCCTAGGATGGCCAAAAATATATCATTGGTGTATTAACAGCCAGGATATGGGTGTTGTCTGTTCTAGATTTAAAATAGTTTACAAGTCATGTGCTGATATAATCAGCCGGTTCAGCAAGTACACCTTAGGTACCTCAAACAAATAAAAGTACTAGTATGTTTGAATTAAACGTTTAATATGTATAGGTCTATTTTGAAACATTGTGGCATATAATTTGAATTATTAGTATTCTTATCTTTACTTTACATCCATAACTCTTTCTAGCCTTTGACATGGGTCAATTTTTTATTCAAGCCACATATTTTACACTACCAGCTTGCTACGCATGTTGTAGCTTCATATGCCTTATAATCTAACTTAATACTAGGACAGGCACAACATCCAGTCCACAGCTGTTAATTCATCACTGTGAAAGTGTAAATATATATCACTATAATAAATTTTTTGCCCATGCCAGGAATCGAACCTGGTACCCTTAGCTCAACAGACAAACACACTACCAAATGAGCTAAGGTGTCTGATTAATAATTTTATCTACTATTATATGATACCATAATAATATATAAAAATTTAATTCTGTCTGTTTGTTGATTAATCGTGCACCCAAATCACTGTACTAATTATGCTTTATTAGCACCACACCTTACGACTGGTTTAGGTTATACTAACTACACTAATGGGTTAGGAAGGTTTAGTTTAGAGGAAATGCACTCACATTTGTGTGGAGGGAGAGCGGAAAACCATTTAGGAAAAAACATCCTCTGTGCACCTGACCCGAATTGAACCTCGATCTTGCCATCTTTGGCAGTCTAATCTAACACAAGAGCAGTGCGTTAGACCACACGGTGATTGAAGCGAATACCGATTATGCTGGGATTTTGCATGGATATAACTGGGAGATCTGGTTAACATATAGACTAGACTTTTTCTATTAAAATTAAAAACTGGTTAGTTTTCAAATATATTGTCTTAAACCACGTGATCAATGTTTGTGCTCTCCTATTGAACGTATAAATCAGCTTTTTTTGTCTTACCTACTTGATCACCAAGTATACTGCAAGTCCAAAGAGTAATTATAGAATAAATTTTAATCTAAAATCTAAAAAAAAAAGAAATTGTGTTGGTTGTTTTGTATTCACGTTGGTAGGCAAATCGATAAATAAAAGTTACACATAGGCAACATTCTACATTTTATTTGATATTACATTTTACATAGATAAATAGGTTCAAACAAATACATTACTTTCTGCATTAAAATCAAGCCTGAACCCAGAGTAGTTAAGGAAACAATCACATAAAATAAAATCTTCTGTAACTCACTTCGGCAGCTGCATGGTTTAAGACACTACTCTCGCATTATACTAGATTGTTGATGATGTGGACATCATGATTAGACCTTGATCGGGTGTACTGAGTGTGGTTTTTCCTAAATGGTTTCCCCACTATTCATTATACAAATGTGGGTATGCTTAATCTAAATTCAACCTTCCTCACCCTTAATCCATTAGCGTGATTAGTACATAAGCATATGACCTAAATGGGTAGTACAACTCTGTTAAAAAAATTCTTATGTAGCCTACATTTGTGATACCATACCATTGTAACTTCAAGATCAAGAAACTTTGCAAAGGAACTTAAAGATGGCTGGAGATGTGACCCTCAGGCTTAGTTTTATTTATTCTACTTTCACCTCTATATTGGGGACAAAAACTAAGGATCGTACCTTTTTGATGGATTTTCTTCTCTAAAAAACCCAAAAATTACAAAATTTATACTAGCTTTACACTAATCACAACAGATGAGTTTCTTGCTAATCGTTAACTAATCTTCTCTTATTTAAATGAAAACACTCTTCCACATCCACTAACACTTTTACATTCAGCAAACTCACACAAGGCTACATTAGAACTGAACTGAAAGCATAGTAGATTAAGGTCTGAGCTGAAACACCCATTGAAATTCATCCACTGGAAGTCAAGTAGGTACTAAAAAGTAATATATATCTTAAGGCTAAATAATGTAAAGCTAAACTATTAGGTTCCTTTTAAACCTATCTTAACCTAACCTTTATTATGGTAATTTTACTCAATTGACTTGATCCAACCTTACTATTGTTTCATTCACTATGGTAATAAATTAGGATCTCAATCAATATTCACAAAATAAATGATTCAACTTTAGTAATATAAGATGATGTCATCATGGATTAAACAAAGTGTTGATCTTATATGTTTATGTTTGACCTGAGATTTTTTTGAGTTGTCTAATTGTTGTAAAAATAAAATAATTTAAATAAAACGTATTTAGAGTATTATTGGATATGCTGTTTCTTTTTAAGTAAAATGGTAGTTTTATATATTTTATTATTTGGTATCCTAAGTAAAATACACTGTATTATATAAGGTGCTCGTGCATCATTCCCCCTATATTGAGACCCTAATGCTTTGAGGCTGCTTAGCTGCAAAGGGAATTAATTCGGAATCCAGAAATCTGATTCTTTGCATTCTCACAATATATAAAAACTATGGGTGTGAAATTGAGCATTCATTTAATATGTATACTTTAGGAACCCAACACTTTCGACTGCTTAAGCACTACTTCAATCAACTCACAAACCAAGAAAAAAAAAGCTTAGGGCCTAAATTTGGCAGGGAGCTATGTGCCTGAGGAAATATTGGATTGTGTATCTCAGACTTATCATCTTTACGCTTGCATTATATTGTGAGTTTGATGCATTAAATCAAGTGACGAGATATGTGGATAACTCCAAAACTAAAAGACATAAAAAATTATCATTAGTATTAGCACCACGTCTTACTACCCATTCAGGTTATACACACTTATGCTAATGTGTAATGGTAGGGTTATTGTGAGATGAAATGAAGGACCTACAGTTTAACGTGGAATCCGAACCACGGTGGAGGCCTTGCATTCCCCACATTCACAAGTTGTGATTAATACACGTCTTGTCAGAGGTGAAGGAAGGGTTTGGTAATCAGATAAATTTGTGCCGGAACCGGGGATTGAACCCCAGACCCCCAGCACAGAATTTTGACACCTTACCCCTCGACCACCAGGTCACCGCCATAAAAAAGGAATATCATATTGTCTGACTATTGTATGGCCTCACACATAATACGGTTTTAATATTTTGAAGGTTTTCTTCATGAGAAATAAAAGGTCTTGAATATAACACAAGGTAAAAAACTTGACAAATTTATTGACAACATATTTTAATGAATAAATTGTTGTATATAAGCTTATGTACTAATTACACCAATAGTTTTAGGGATTAGGAAGGTTATAGTTAGAGGAAGTGTTCTTGCATTTATATGGAGGGAGAGTGAAAAACCATCCTCGGCACACACGACCAAGATTCAAACCACAATCTCCCTATCATCTGCAGTCTAATATAGGTACTGTGGGAGTAATGCATTAAGCCATGCGGTCACTGAAGAGGGTGATACAATTATTAAGTAAATTATTAATAGGTTGAAGTTCACACAAAACAAACATTATTTAAGGCTTAATGTTATTAATTATAAACTAATATATAGAACAATATTGTAAAAAAATTGAAATTTAAGTGATTTCAAAAATATTTGGTTGAAATTGTTAAAATGACATGAAAACAAATTAAACATTTTTGGACAATGCAAGAGGTTACAAAGCAAATAAATCAATGTTAAGTATATTTAATTAATTCATATAGGTGAAGTCTAGAACCAAACTAATAAAAACTTGTCAATTTAAACATGCTTTAGTTTGTTTCTAGGCTTCATTTGCATGAATTAATTAAATATACTTAACATTGATTTTAAATTTATTATTTAAACCTTTCACATTGCCCAAATATTTTGATTTGTATTCATGTCACTTTAGCAATTTCTACCAGATATTTTTGTAATCAATTGAACTATCATTGTTTTAAAATAGATTTTTACTCAATTAACATCATCAAATCTTTAATCTTATTTTTGTATAAACTTCAACCTACTAATTTATTTAATATTTGTATAAATTTTTTCATTTTACATTACAGGTACATTACAAACTAACCTACCTTTTTTTAATCCATTTATTTCAATCTGTCAACTATTTCATAACCTAAAACAATACAGTTTTTATTTGATATATTTTCCCTGTGATTGGGAGCCAATTGAAGTGATACAGGATTTTATTGTGATATTACCCTGTGATTAAGCATTATTTATGATATCTGGATTTAATGATAATGATGACTCTTGCGCGCTTGACTGCCCACATGTACATGGTGATGTGATCTAATTAATTGTGATACTTATTATTCTGAAATGAGCAAGACTTTTGATGTTGCACATGAATTATTTTAATGATTACACCTTTGGTACTGAAGATATGATATAAAAGACACAATTTTTATTAAATTATGGATTGTTTTTGTGTGATATTACACATTCCACGTTTTGAATACTGATTCAAATTAAACTTAAAATAACACAATAAGACAATTTTATACAGTCTTGGATTATTAATTTAAAAAAAAAGTTCATTAGTTGGCCACCTTGATATGCGATACATTGTTGGATGTGCTTCTCAAATCTTGACATTACTTTATGTAATGTCTCCTGTTAAATTGGTTTAAATTACTGAATTGTTCTTGGATGAGTCACATAAACATTACTTTTTAACATGCCCCACAAAAAAAGGCCCGTGTCGGCTGCTTGGGTTGGGACGAATTTGGACAGCTGGCTGGAGAATAGTTGGTCAGAGTAGGCCAACATTTGAGCTGTGTGAGTTATTGCACCATCTTGCTGGAACCACATGTTATTGGTATCCATTCTCTTAAATTTCAGTTCAGGGATTAGAAAGGTCGAACATCAATGGAGGATCTTCACACAATGTTTCCTGGGTACCTCGTTTCACAATTTGGGGACATTGATTGGCCACCACGTCCAACAGACTTTTTCTTTTGGGGGCATGTTAATGAGTCATGTTTACATGACCCACCCAAGAACAATTCAGGAACTAATGAATTGTGGTGGAAGCTGAAGAAATTCAACAATAAGCATTGTGAAAAGTCATGTCACATTTTGAGGAGTGCATAAAACAGTGTATGGCATATAATGGTGGCTATCTTAAGGACATTAAATTTTTTTTAATGGTATTTAGGAAATTGTCAATCTTTTGTGGTTATTTTAAGTTTAAATTGAAGCATTAATAGTATTTGTAGCACTAGCTTTTGTAGTTAAAATAGTAAAAATATAGTGTTTTTAAATGTGTCAACACTTTCTGCCCCATCCTGTGCAAACTTGTACCATCAGCTGACTGAACTAGTCTAGATGATAAAAGTATCATTCCAATTTGTAGTATGAGTAATATGCAATTGTTGTGTTAGTTTTCCTAACACTACTAACACCTAATTATTAAGTCATGGTTTTTCAAATATTCAATAGGCTTAAATGATCAGGAGAAAATATCTATGTAAGGATAGTATAGTGGTAGTGGATAAATTGGTGCCAAAATGTTTACTTTTAATTATAAAACAGAGAGTTTGGTATAACCTTTGTCAATGTAAAAATATCAAAGTTTTTCAAAGTTCAAGTTTGACAGACATGCACAATTCCCAAAGAAAACTTAAAGAACAAAAATCTAATAGCTTAGGCATAAAAAGAAATTAACGAACCAAAGAAAATCCAATGTAACAGGGGTATTTGTTGAAGCTGCTCATAAAAAAATCCTGAATCTTCAAATATAGTGGATATAAAAACACGTTTGAACTTAGATTTTCATATAATTATTTCAATTACCCAACCTGATTTTCATAACAACACACACTACAGAAAAAATAAGCTACATATGGAATATTGAATAGAAATAGTACTATACATGCTGAGGGAATTTAGTACATAGTAAAACCACTAGAGCAGGTATATTAATAATAAAGGTTAATAACATTAAAACACACACTTTTAAGTGTAACATTTGATTGACTTATGCTAAAGGCTAACAAATATGTGTACTGGTAAGGGTTGAATATGACATAGACAGGGCTGTATTTAGGAGCGGGGGAGGGGAAGCAAAAGGGCACCTGCCCATTGCGGCAGGTTTCAGGGAGTGGCAAACTGTATTAAAAAAAGTAAAATTGATGACATAGCATCAGATCTTCAGTCTGCACGGAGAATTTTGTCGGACTCGATAAAAAGATATACTGTGGTAATGGTTATGAGTAGCACAAAGAAATTAAAATCTATTTGTGACTCACCACAAAAAAAAAAGTGACTCACCACAAAAAAAAAGTAAATCTCAAGACAAATTTATATAAAAATAAAAATAATAAAGTACATGAATTTTTATAATAATATTTTGACTGGCTATAACATTCAAACATGCACATCTTCAACATTTAGAGTATTTTTCTTTTTAAAATTTTTGCCAAATAAAAGCTTCCATAAGAATAATGAATTACAGGTGCATAAACTGTAAGCATATTTTGAAACTATTACCAGTGTGTCAAACAAGTCTTTCTATTTATTGCAACACTATTAGACCTATGCTCAAAATCAGATACAGAGAACCAGTGTCAGAACAAAGGTGTTTTTTTTGGCCAAAGCTGAAGCCAAACTTCGTTTTCTATCTCTCCTTCGGCCGAAGCCAAAGCCAAAGTAATCGCATATATTGGGAAAAATACCTATTTTTCAGTTTAATGCAATTTCTGTTGCATTTTAAATTTAAGATTGTGTTTATTTAAATAACAGGTCAAATTTTTTATTGTTGATAAAATAAAGTAGAATACATTTCCGAAATTATGATACAAAATAATATAAAGACAAAAGTATGACAAAAATACCAATCACTTCTTCCTCTTAATATTTGGCTTTGAAAAAGTGACTAAATTTTTATTACTATCCAGCCCCGTCTAAAAAATCAATCAGTTATCTTTATGTGTATAATAACTAATTACATTAGCCATGGTTTGAAGGGAAAGTTCTTAATATCTGATAGTAACACTAGAATATAGTAAACATGGACCATGTGTTGCCATTTTTGACTACTGACTAGTCTAACGAAGGGACGCCTAAATCCAACATGCAATGACTTGTCAGCTGTCACTTGTCACATGACCACTCCTGCACCATACCCACGAGCTTACATTAGATAAGTGAATTTAAATGAACCTTCGGCTTCGGTGAAATTTTCAGTCTTAATTTTGTCCAAAACCGATTATTTTGCCTAAGGTGCAATCTTTGGCCGAAGGTGGCCAAAGCCGAAACCGAAACAGAATGTTTGATCTGACACTATAGAGAACACCATTATAATTTTTTCAAATGGTCTTGAACACCTTGGTTACCATTCTACAGATGAAACTAACCTAAGCAATATTATTAATATGCATATTCCCATACAGAATTAACACCTTAGAAATAACCCAAAACTTGTTAAAATCTCTTATTATATAGTGTTTGATCATAAAATCTGCCTCATGTCTATCCTACATCCTCTATTAAGTTCCAGACAATACCAAACTACTCCACATTCTCTATATAAATTCCTGGCCATGTTTCTGACTTTAAGCCATTTATAAAATTGACTTTGAATTTAACTGTTAGCATAGATTTACATCCTATTTCTTGCATTATTTCTTAATCACAAATATTTGTTTGTATTTTCTACACTATAATTTGGTATGATGGATTTTTTCTCTCATGATCCCTACTTATATGCCACTCAAATATAACTATGCTATTTTTATTTTGTCACAGTGTAATCCAGCTATTTTAAAATGACTTCATTACAGGGGAATCAGTTCAACAGTGAGACGATGCATAGAGAAGGAAACAGGCACAGAGTTTGCAGCAAAGATTATTGATCTAAGCAATGACTCTTATGAGGGGGTCAGTGAAGGCAAAACAATGCTTGAAGCAACACTAGAAGAGATTAACATTCTACGCATGGTGACTGGACATCCTTACATAAGTAAGTTTTAGAGACAATATTCATCTTTAAAACTATACAGTTACATTGGAATGGAAAGGCAACAACATTTTGCCCCAATTTTCTTCTCCCTAGTCGATTCCTTCTCTTGCATATGGATATTCATATAAAAAGTATTTTAAATCACATTCAAAACAATAGTGGGTAACTATTAAAAAATATAAATCACCTATGGTAGCTGTTAATATATTTTATGTCAAGAAATTCAATTCTATGATAAAACAGAAACAATTTATTATATTTGCTATTTACGGTTATAGCCTAGCCAAATACGACACTTATGTAGATGACAACTTCTGGATAGTTCAGTGGTTAGAGCATTGGCATACTAAGCCAAATGTCCCAGGTTCGATTCCTGTATGCAGGTGTCAATTTTAAATTCAAAGAAAATCCTGTATAACTTAGGGGTAAAGCAATGTTGACCTTCCCGGATTCTATTCTCCTGTGCAGGTGTCATTTTTCAACAATATTTAAATATACCTTTGACACAGTTAATATTGAAATCAGAAACATAATAATATATTAACCATATTCTAAAGGAACTCTAAATGTTTTAAGAGTTTGGTTCATTTTGGTTAAAATTAATATTTTTTTAATATTCTTTCTTACCTTGTTACCCCTTTTAAAATAGATTATTCTGCTTTTATGGTTAGGTGATGTTTAGTAACCCTATTCAAAATTATAGCATGATAATTTGTAAAATCTTTTTATCAACATAATTATTCAACTTAAAAAAAAAATGGACATCTTTATGTACAGTGTAAAGTAGTATGAAAAATAGTTTTACTATACTGACACTATTGTACCTTTGAAACCTTATAGTTGAACTCCACGATGTGTTCCAGTCCAACACATTCATCTTCTTGGTATTTGAGCTGTGTAAGAATGGGGAGCTATTTGACTACTTGACATCTGTGGTTGCACTTTCGGAAAAGAAAACAAGGTAAAATCTTATTTTCACAATTGTAGTTGTATTCATTTTAACTTTAGTAAGGAGAAATGTAAATTGAAAATTTGCAAGGAACGTATTTTGTAAAAAACAGATCAAAGGTTGTTACAATAAGTTAATAAAACCTTGGAAGTGAGTTAAGACAGTTTATAATAGAAGATTGGAAAGAAAATTTTTTTAAAGAAAAAATATTAGATACAATATGATTACAAGGATTACCAGAAGATATTAAGGATAAATATACTATGTTGTAAATGATCAATTATATATGCAACCACTCCCTAAGAATGCACATTACTAAAGAAATGTTACAGAGCAAAATGGTTATAATTGGGAAGGTTAGAATAGTCCAAGATTCAGGTAAGACAATTGACGAATTAAATTAATATATAAATTGGTCAAGGACCTGTAAATTATAATAAAGAATTAACACAGTAATCCTATGAAAGACAGTTCCACTAAAACCTAATATAAAATTGACAGGAACTAAAAAATAATAACAAGGTGGTTGGATGATTAATTCACAGCTAAATATTATGGCATTAAAAGAAATTGTGAAACACATATATAAAATAGAGGAATAGAAATTTCATGCAAAAAATATGTTAGAATTAATTGCATATAAAAATATTAAAATATAAATTAAAAATTGGACATAACATGGATTATAGGTTGAAGGAAAAATATGAATAAAAAATAGTAAGTTATCTGTGCTAGAATGGTACAATGTAGGTGCAAACAACTGTAAACTTATGTAACACGGATAAAATGTCAAACAGATTTTGTAGTCTTAAAGCATTAGAATATAAGTTATTTGAATATAAATTCTGAGAAGTTATAAAAAAATGTGTAAACAAATAAATGATTGAAAATGATAATATACTGTTCTGTGAAGAATAACTAAAGGACGTTCCTTAGCTTGAGTCTTTTTGGTTCCTCTCGTTAACATTGCTCCGCTTTAGGCTGGATTGACGTTACGACATGTTTCGGCTTAACAGCCATCATCAGGTCTCATAGTGGGGTTAAGGTGTTATCCCCGATGCTAAACACAGGGTAGTATTTTCACAATATTCATCCAATTTCTATCAAGTTGATAATAAAATGTCCTGAACACTTTGAGTTTATATTGGGTTAACTCTCGCTGCATTAATATACCAGAGTGTGTGTGTACACTAAAGTGGTGCAGTGGAATCTACACTGAAAAAGAAACTACAACTCTCCTAACTTAGAACCAGGACGTCTTCTTTATGAAGAGCCTTACAGGGACAGGGACTACCATTATGTCATAGAGTTTTTTTATTGATTGGGCTAGTGGAACATTGCACGTTCATAGATGATGTTCGAAGTGACCCCGATCACATTCACAACACAATCCAACCATCCTGTACCACGACTGCCATGCTCATTGGAAAATTTGCTGTATATCCCAGATCATATTTCCAGCAGCCACAAATTCATTCCATAGATGTTCTTTCATGTTGTGCCATTGGGAGTACACAATTCCTTTCATATGGCCCCACAGCCAAAAGTCGCAAGTTGTAAGATCGAGAGATTGGAATGCCCATGCAACAAGCCCCTTGTGTCCAATCCATTGCCTGGGATAATATTCGTCCAAATGGCATCTCACTCTGAGGTTGTAATGTGCAGGGGCTCTATCATGAAGCAGCCACATGGTCACCAGTGTTGCCAGCTGATGATCATTCTTCAGTAGTTAAAGGAAAGTGGTCTGCAGAAAGTATAAATAGTTTTCACCTCCTGGCCGTGCGGGCAATTCATACTGTCCGTAGAATATCACCCACGACTCCCAACCGAGCATTGATGGAGAATTGACATCTCGAATCATCCTCCAGGACGGTATTTGTATTTGTATCAGCCAAAATGAGCTGTTTGCATAGATTGACACTGCCATTTCTGGTAAATGTAACTTCATCGATTGCCAGTATTCGGCTGAGGAATTGTGTATCTGTGGCATAGTTGTGCAGCAGTCATTCGCAGAATGTCATACCGCGTTCCAAATCAAGAGCTGGTTTCAACTCTTGCACAAGCTGCAAATGGAAGGAATACAATATTTGATCATACACTGTTCTCCACTCTGATGTCTGTGACAGGTGATGACATGCGGCTAATCACTGTGTAATTGTGTCCATTGAGCATTCCACAGAATTCATAATTTTCTCTTCCACTGCAACGATCATGCGGCATTGCGGCCTATCAGCGTTGATCATCACATGTGCAAAGCTATCAGTTTCCTTCAGGTGACGGTTTAGTGCCACAAATGTCCTTATATCTGGGTGTTGCTAGTCAGTAAAACGTGCAGCATAGTTACGAGCAGCGGCAGTGGAATTCTGTCATTCCTCATTGTAAATGAGAATCATATTGATCATTTCCTTGTTTATGTATTGGGCCCCCATTTTACTAACCACTTTAAATCAGAGCAAGTAATTGAGTGTGACATTCCATGTCTCCAGCACGCTGAATGACGCATGTGAAATGCTACGCCGCAATTTTGTCGTATCTCGATAACAAAGTATACATATTTACACAAATACACTACCCCCTCCACCTGCCCTCAAACACACACAGAGATAGATCAATGGATATTAAATGAAATAATGTGCATTTAATTTGAATAGTTTAGAATATATGTTTCGACTCTGCATGGGATGAATCTAAAATGTTAAGCTAAACTGTAAACTAAAGGAATATTTTTATAAATATTAGTAAATTGAACATTCAAATTTGGTTTAATAAGTTTTTGAAAATATAAATTTTGTTTTTAGAAAAGTAATTAAATTGTAAACAAGGAATTGTGAAGCACTATCAAGCTTAAACCTTATGTTTTGAAAATTCTCTAAGATGAATCTAGACAACTTTAATCTTAAAAACGGTAGCACAGTAATCGGAGCAAGTACAACAAAAGATTCTCCCAAAAGATAAAATAAATGTCCAAAAAGACAAATATTATCAAAGCTTACAATCCTTTAAACTTCATGGAGAATAAACTTACTATGCCACTCTGTACTACAAAATAGCTATCAAGCAGCTCCTTGGCCACAGGTAGAAACAAACCCTCAAAATTTGAGAGTGAATGACAAAATAAGGCTATTGATTAAACTCAATGCTCCTTGAAGCAAGATACAACAAAAAATTGAGCTAGCCTTCCAAGTAAACCACAGACAGGCAAACAAGTCTAGTCATTATTCCATTTGACCAAAAAGTCTTATAAGTGCATTTATCTGATATGTTGAAACGAATAAGCTTCACACTTCTTTAAGATGCATTTAAAATCAAAACAAAACACTAACAGGTTTGAATTTTTGATCAGTAGTCTATTAATTAAACATAATACCTTTAACTCTCATTATCATAGACAGCAGGATACAGGCAAGACCAGGTCTGGCTTTAATATTAATTTGTAAAAAAGCCAATGTCTTCTCACAGGACAGTCCATGAGTAAAAAATACTCTTAACTGATTTTACATAACCAAGAAACGGAAGATACATGCTAACTATAAGAGACTTTTGAGGAAATCCAAATAGAGATTTCAATTTTTTCTGCTAATGCACAGCCTTATGATGAATGAAGCACTTATTGACTCTGGAGGTATTGTGTTATTGACTAGCTATGGTTGCATCATATTCTACTTTCTACCAGCAATGTTAAGACACTAATGTCATAGCTTGCAGCCTTTGGTAATCTAAAGCAGGGTTAGGCAAACTACGGCCCACGAGCCAAATCTTGCCCACTGCCTCTTTTTATAAGCAGAGTGGGGTGTGAATTATTTTGTTACTGAATCAGATGACAAAGCATTGTGTTTATTGTGCAATGACACTATACCCATGTTAAAATAGTACATTATACATTACCAGACTAAGCACTTGACACAATATTCCCAACCCACAGGAAAGCAACAGTTAGACAAATTGGAAACTTTAAAACAACATTTCATCACAACACAATTTCTTCACGAACATAAAAAAAAAGAAAATGAGGCTGCAACTAAAGTAAGTTTATGAGTAGCTCATTTGTTAGCCAAGAAAGGAAAGCTGTTTACTGATGGTGAGTTAATTAAATCATGTTTGATTGTACCAGCGAAGAAATGTTTCTAGGGAAAATGGATTTATCTATCAGCCTTTCAGCGAGAACAGTTGCTCGAATTTCCTAAATAGTTTTCCACTCTCCCTCCATGCAAATGCGGGCTGGGCTCACTTCCTCTAATTCAACCTTCCCAATTCCCAATCCATTAGCGTAATTAGTACTTAAAGCGTATAACCCGAACGGGTAGTAAGACGCGGTGCTAAATAATAATAAAAGTTGCTCGAAGAGTTGAGGGAATAGGAAGCAACATCAATAGTCAATTAAATAACAAGGCAAATGCTTTCAAGTGGTTTTCCTTGACTCATTATTAGTCGACAAGTGTAACAGATACTTCTCAGTTGCTGCTGTTTATTTGAGGAGTCAACACTTATTTTGAAGTGACTGATGAATTAGCTTCCATGAATAGTCTGTGTGGAACAACTACAGACGAAAATATTTTTAAGGAAGTTGAGAAAACATTAAAAAAGTACAATTTGAAGTGGAATAAGCTATGATGTGTCACAACTGATAGTGGTAAAAATATGTGTGGAACAAGGATAAACTTAGTCGGAAACATTTACAAGGTTTGTGAAAATGCAAGGTGTTCAAAGCCTTTTGTTTTCATTATATTATTCAGCATCAGGTATTTTGTGGGAGATATTTTAATCTCTCATGTGTTCTTGAACCACTTGTGTCAATGGTGAACTTCATTTGCTCTCGTGGACTTAACCATCTCCAGTTCCGTGATTTCTGATCAGAAATGGAAGTTGAATATCCTGACTTGCCCTACCATACAGCAGTTCGATGGCTCAGCAGTGGTAAAGCTTGTTGAGATTTTTTGAACTCATAGGAGAGATTGACATTTTTATCAACAGGAAAAACCGCCCTGAACCACTACTACATAAGAGTGACTGGCTTTGTAAATTAACTTTTGCTGCAGATATAATAGGATTTCTTAATGATTCCTCCTAAAGCTACAAGGTAAAACAGTGCTCATAGTGAAACTTCTGTTGTAGTAAAGTCATTTATATGACAACTAGTGTTTATTGAGTTGAAAATCATGTCAAGCTGCTTTGTGAATTTCCCATGCCATCAAAGATTAAAAGAAGACGTGAAATCTACATTCCCACACAAAT
Source organism: Timema douglasi (assembly GCA_901482245.1). NCBI lineage: Eukaryota > Metazoa > Arthropoda > Insecta > Phasmatodea > Timematidae > Timema > Timema douglasi. The sequence continues at coordinate 203,170 of CABEEJ010000491.1, read as the reverse complement.
TTGCAGCAGATACTTTTGTAGAGTGTGACGTCACACTATGTATCACCCGCGCTGTTGAACTGTGAGCCCGCTGTGTGTGGCGCTAGAGGCCAGATCATGCGGTCTTCCTCTCTAGCCTCCATGCGGGCGGGATGTCAGTTCAACACAGTAGAATTCAATCAAGGCAGTCAGTTAACTCAGTTCAGTCAGTTTGGTCAGTTCAACTCGGATCAACCATCCGCTAGTATTCACTTTTGGACAAGTGAACTTTAAACAGTTCTGCTCTGATTCACGGTGTACTGTTATTCATTTTTGGACAAGTCAGCTTTCAAATGTTACTAAACAATTTAAAACATTTACATTAAAATAAAGACTATCAACAAAAAAATATATCTCTGGGTCTTAATATGTCAAGTTACATTCACTGATAAATAATAAGTTCAAGCAAACTTAGAGTGAACTTAGAATGAAGTTACAATGGAAGTATCACTTTTTCTGAGCTCAAACTATAGTTTCAGCAGCGTTTCTAGGATCTTGATGCAGGTACAGAGGACATTTCAACATTTCAAAATCCATTTAACTATACAATTGAGGGGATTCCACCTAACCTTAAATTGGAAGTTATTAATCTGGAGTGTTATGACCTGCTAAAAGGCAAATTTCAGGTAAACAATATAACATATTTCTATAAATGTCTTTCAAGCTATGAATATGGTCAATTGAGATCATATTCTCAGGACTTTATATCTGTATTTGGCAGCACCTACCTGTGTGAAAAGATTTATTCAGCCTGTGTGATAAGACATTTTCAAAGAGATGAAGTATGTAAAATCTCAATATAGGTCAGCATTAACAGATGAACATTTGCAATCAATTTTGAGGATAGAGAGTACTAACTTTGAACCCCGATGTGCTGAAATGTTATCTCATAAAACGTAAATCTATTCTTATCATTATTAGAGCTATTTTTTAAACAATTGTAGTCCACTTATTGTTATTATTATTATTATTACATTTTGCTCAATATATTTGTGAAAACTTGTTTTTTTCCTCGTTGTTATTTAAGTAGGCCTACCCACAAAAATATCCTTGAGCTTGGCTCTTGGCCCGAAGAGCTTAAATTATTTACTATTTGGCCCTTTACAAAGAATGATTGCTGACTCCCGATCGAGAGCATGCAAGAATGAAGTAAGCCTGAAAAATCGCACTGTCGATTGTTCTAACTCAGCAGTTATGCATGTGTACCAGGTCATGTTTAAAAAAACAGAGATGGTTTTTCTAATTAGGATTACATAAAATATTGATGTAAACAGTAACTCAGGAGAAACACCCCTCCTTTCTGTAGGTCAGGGCGCACAACTGCTGAGTAGGGACATTGATAGAAATGAGGACCTTTCACTAAACTCATTCAACTTGTTTGTTCTAAAACATGCATCACATTTATACACTTGTATAGTAATTAAGCTATTTCAATGAACAAAATCAAAACGAGCCCACAATATTTGTCGCTGTCTACCCATCCCACTAAGCCACCCTGACATGTAGACCCATGGGGTGGACGGAATAGCAGCATTAGACGTGCCACCAAATCTTAACCTGAAGATTCTTTGAAATGTCACAAATCAGAGTAATTTTTAGGTTCAATATAAATGGAAGTTTGAACTTAATATATTGTTGATCAATTGTGATTATTTGATTTATAGATTTAAGGCGCAATATCCACACAGTCATTGTTATCAAAAGGGATAGTGTGACACTTAGTTTCTTTGATTAGCAATCATTCATTGTATCACCACCAAAATCATTGGTTGGCACAATAGGTATGGGTTTGCATGCACTGTTTCAACTTAACCCTTTTGCTGCTTATTTAATCTTTACTTCGTGCCTTCAGAAATGCTTATTATGTCAAAAATTCAAAATCTGAAAATGTGCATGATGATCATGATTATGATAAAATAATGTGATTTTCAACTAGTAATGCAATTTAAATTTAAAATTTAGCACCATGATGTCTATAAATCACATAATAATATATATTTCATATCGATAAAATTTTATATGTCACATTTTACCCAAATACAATGTTATTATGCTATCAGAACCATTCTTTATTTTACTAGCAACCCACAATAGTGTCAAACCAATCGCTAAATGAGGATTTGACCTAACAAAGGCCTTATGTAATAAAAATAAAACTTTTGAAAATTAGGTTACACCAACACAACTTAAATAATTTTGTGCTACATTGGTGCTTTCCTCAATGCAGTCTATAAGACCATATATTTGTGTTAGGCATGGTTTCAAAATAGGAGTCAGGTAAAGAACAAAAATAAAATAACAATTAGAAGAAATAAAATCAATTTTAAAACTCATTGAATTTTTCAATTGCCATACTAACTAAACATTATTATTTATTAGTTAACATGGCACAAATTCATCAATCATAAATTAAATGTTACTAACACAGAATAACTGGTTAAATATAACAAGTACTACACCAATAAATCCCTCTACAATGTTTTCTTCCACATAAATACTGCACGTGTGCTACAAGTATCAAATTGCAGAAGTAAACAAGTTCTACAATTGTTATGATTTAGCAGATTGTAATTGACAGTTTTCATAACTAGCACCAGATGTCAGAGGCGCACAGGCATGCTAGTATGAAAAATTCAATGTTCTAACTCACTTGTGGCTATTTCCGACTGTCGCTGCAAAGATAGATAAAGTTTACACGTTGTGGGGTAAAGTCGATTTCCGTAGTCAATGGCTATACTGTTGAGATCGGATATATCCGATTAACGCAGCAAAAGGGTTAATTACTTAAACCTAAGATTTTTAACACAGATTAATTAAGTCTTGATGCCTACTTGTTTCAATATGGTTCCCTAAGATCTCAAATTATTTTCAGTCCATACCTACACATAAAGAGACAATATGACACACCCTCTCTGTAAGAATGATGCCTGAATTTAGCTCCAAATCAAAGTTATTATAGTTAAACTAACTGTACCTACATATAATTGCCCTGTAACAAATAAAAATATAATTGACTTACAAATCTAAAGTATGAGAATTCACTTACTCTAATGTAGAGAAACATACATCACCATCTGTTTGGCTTAGCTTCATTTAGGCATATTATTCCAAAACCCTGTGTTTGGACATTACTGCCAAATATAAGTTTTAATAAAGATAAAACACATGATTAGTACTGATGCTGAATAAAGTTTTTAAGCCAATATAATGTTGTACTGACTTAGTAAAATAAAAGATTGAGGTTCTCATTTATATTATTATTTATCATAAATGGGGACAAAACTAATTTGAAATAGCTTTTTTCATTGTCTATTGTTCCAGGTACATCATGAGACAGTTGTTTGAAGCTTTGCAGTATGTTCATATGCACAACATAGTTCATCGTGACTTGAAACCGGAAAATATTTTACTTGATGATAATTTTAATATAAAACTGACCGACTTTGGATTCGCCAAGGTTTTGCAACCCAATGAAAAACTCTTTGGTAAGTATTTATGAAACTCTTTTATCTTTCACATGTGATTACCCAAAAATGGATAAACTATTATTTAATGATAAAAAAATTAACCAAAAGTATCCTCAATGGGATTGTATGTTAATTATATTAGTCTTTGGTTGCAAAATACAAATATAAAGTAAATTATATTGATTAGGTGAGTTTGATGGCAAAATTACTATAATTATATAATTATTTCATAAAATAATTTTCAGTTATTTATAATGATATAAAGCTAGCAGAAAATAGACACATAGACATGGTTGTTCAACCTAATTGACATAATTTTAGAATCATACCATAGATTAAAACAAATCTTGCACTTTCCAGATGTTTATTATTTTAATTCCTATGTAAATATCTAATTTGAGTATCGGTACACTTAAGGAAGTACTTTCTTAGGATTAGACTCATTTTAACCGGATAAACTTTGTCAACAGGTAATCAATATTGATCATACATAATAATATAAAGCACATACTTTGACCATTATCTGATTTAACAAGACCAATTTTTATTCACCCCAACAAACAATTTTAATACAATCTAATTTTTTTTTAAATATCTTTCTTTTAGTCAAAGTATTTTATTAATTTTAATTTCCTCATGCAACATAATTTAATCTTGTATAGGTACAAATGAATGACTCAAAATTTCTTTAAAACAGCGCTACTTTATTTAGTGAAAACAAGCCTAGGTGCATCTTTCCAAGTTGCATTGGCACATCAAGTTTTACACTTTAGTGAATCTGAGCTCTAGATTTTAAACTTTGGCTACTTAGCGGCGTATGATAAAGATCTTTGGAATTTCTCTTCAAAATATTAATTACCAAATTTGTTGTATATCAGTTAATAATCACTTTTTGATGTACATTTTGCTATATATGGAAGAAGATACAGGAACGAGAGATATGTAAATATTATGACTATAAAATAATTCTGAATTTTCATAGAGGCTATGAGATGAAATTTTGAAAAGTATTTTTAAGATTTACCCAACACCAAATAGTTAACTACCTCTTAATAAGTATCGTATTAGATTCTACTACTACAGTACATTACTTTTGTAGTTCCATAGTAAAACATTTGTGTTACATACTTTCGAAATTATACAACTATAAATGTATCTTAATATACATCTGTCATTTTGGATGTTAAATCAAAATACTTCTTTTGCAAGCAATATTTACAACACATCCAGAGGTCCTGGTGCTTTCAGAATTTTTATGTGAACCAGTGGGCCTGGAACGGGGGTCAACTCAGCCTCGTGAGAACAAATGAGGAGTTACTTGAATAAATAGGTAGTGGTTCCAGTCTAGAAAACTGAGATTAATGGATGGAGAGTTTGTTGTGCTGACCACATAACAGCCTCTATCTGCAAATGTTAGCACCATCATCACTAATGGCGGCAATCGCTTGGTTGGTATAGCTTGGTTTCAGGTTCATGCCATAGTGTTTATTTTAAAAATGACTATCACAACTGAATGTCATAGTGTTCTTTTTTAAAAAAAGACTATCACAGCTGAATGTTTATCTGGTGAATTAAAACAATAACTTTAAATGGGTGATTTAACAAATATTGACCGTTTGTCTTTGTAGGTCATGAATGCTTTAGGTACTCTTCAATTAGCTTTAATGTCTTTTTCTCCGGACCATTCCATTTAGCACTTTGGAATAAATTGATAGTATGTCTCAACAAAACTACATACAAATTTACACTGAATGTAAGTGGCAGGAAATTTATCCACAAGTATAATGTTATTAACAGTGTAACCAACAGAAATAACTTGCTAGTAGCATTTTGTTATCAACATCCTTTAATCAGGAACACCTCCAGAGCAGTTGCAAAATGTCTGCTTTTAACAAAGTTGGCAACAATATCAGCGTGTTAATGGAGGAATAACAAATGCTGAAACTTTATGTGATTGACAAAATTTATTGACATTTCTAGTGAGTGTTAACAATGTTAATATCAAATGTTGATACCGATGTTAGTAACATTTTATGGTACAATTTTTAACATAAGTTAAAAATATTTTTAACAACATGTGTTTTCAGCAATGTTATCTTCAGTATAAAGTAACCTTAAGATCACCATCAGAATGATAGAATCTATATCAGTGGGCACATACTTTAAAGTGTCATTGTTGTGAACTAGTGTGTCAATGAAGGGAAGATTGAGGCTCAAATTATGGTCGGGTGTACCAAAGTCGTTTTTTTTAAATGGTTCCCCACTCTCATTTCACATAATTGGGGGTACATGTTCTCTTAAATTATAACTTACTCATCCCAATTAACTAATGCGTGAGAATAACCCAAACAGGTAGTAGAACGCAGTGAAAAAAAAAGACTTATGGCACTTGTACATTCAGAAGAATAAAAGCCAACTATGAATCACCATTATTTTGTTTCTGAGCGTTCTAAGTAACTGATGGTTTTACACATTCAGTTAAAAAAAATGAATGGTGTATTACTTTGAACACAAGATAACTCAGGCTATCTCAAAGCTTAGGAGACTTTGGTCTCCCTACCAGCGTAAGGGGACCAGATTTTAGAAAATGAAAACTGGAACATTGAGTTCAGAGACATCTCTTCCACACACTCAACTCCCCCCCCCCCTTTCACTTTCCCTTTCCCCATATACTGACCTACTAACTAGCCCTTGTTATTATCATTCATATATTTGGTGGTTTCTTGACTATTATAAAATGTAAATTCAAAATCAACTATTTATTTAAGTTAAAAATTTATCTTAAAAACTTAGAAAAACCCAAATCTGAGTAATTTTTTCATTTTTAACTATTAACTTTTAAAATTATCAATAAACACTGGACAAAAATTACATTTCGCAGCGTGGGCAAATTTTATTTTCATTTTGTGGGCTCAATATAAGAAGTATAAACTAAATAGTAATACAAATCTGAATTACATTGTTGGAATAGAGTTAATAAATAAACTGTATTTTCTTCAAAATGGTGTCAACTATTTTTTTTGTATGTGTGTGTATGTAGGCCTATATTTAAAATAAAACAACACTTAAAAACTTTTTGACCAGTTTCTTACATAGAGGAATTGCCATCAGTTGTTAAGTATTTGAGAATTAGAGACTATATTTAATCTTTCTCCATCTAGACAAACATCATACTATATGATCTGCAGCTGTCACTTTTAACAGCTAGAATAAAGATTTTATTTATTTATGTGTGTCTGGGTTAATCACTCGTAGGCCAGTTGGTGGGAAGATTAGCTGGTACGTATGTATTGTTGCCGAGTGGATGCCCGAACTTACTAAACTTACATTTGTTCCGTGGAGGCTCTTTCTATATCTCAATGATGTGAGGTAATGGTGATAGTGATTATGGGGGTGTGGATCCAGTAGAAACTCTTAACCTAACCTAAGCCTAACTAACCACACCCTGGTGACCGTTGGGATGATTCCTCTTTCGGGAAAATTATCCCTTTTATCAGCTAGGAATCAAACTTGGGACCCTTAGGCTGGTAGCCAGGAGCGCTGACACCTATAACATGAGGCTGGTTAGGATAACTATGATAAATTACCAATAATAAAACTAAAATAATATAATTATATTTCTTAATTTTATTTTGTGAACCATGTCTTACTACCCATTTGGACTGTCCTCTTATTAACACCACTGGGGTAGAGATGATGAAAGTAGATTCCTGAGGCAATGTACTCATATCTACTTGTAAGAAGAGTGGTAAAACATTTACTGCCCTCATTAAACCTAACCGGGATTTGAACACTGATCTCCCTATCACTGGAAATTCAGTCTACAGCATGAATGATTCAATAGACCATTATACCACTGATGCAGGTTTCTCAATGATAACCACAACATTTATTTTGATATTTACCTTCTATTCACAATTTCACCATTTTACACACCTAGATGCACTTCATAATATAGTTTGAGGAAATTGCATAGCAGTACATAAACATATTTGGTAAAAACCTCAATATATTGTTAATTGTTTTACATACATAGTTGATATCATAGTCTAGCACGATTGGGAGGTACGGGCCACTCACACCTCACTGTGTGAACCATGAGTTCGTTTTAGGATATAGGAGTACACTATCACTAAAATATAATTTAAAACACATGTGAAAAATTAATTGGTTTTTATTGTTAGTCACAAAACAAGATACATAAAGTTAATTACAAAATAAAGAATTATTTATTTTAGTTTAACAGTCAATTAGTAATTAAAAAGGTCACATCTTGCTGGATAAATTAATATGTAGATGAAACAACTTAAAGATAACTAAATAGACTTATTAAATGACTAGGAATGAAAATGCCAAATAAGTAATTAATGATTTAAATGAAACAATAATGTTCTATTCTAACACATTTCATAAGGTTTTTAGAATTGAAATAGATTATTGTCCACATCACTCATGTCACTCTGCCACTGGTCCCTGATACATTAATCCACATGCACAACACACTTACTATTCATTCCACAACTAGACTCACTAATCCACATTTGGTCCCACAGTGGTCCACTTATTGCACTGGTCTGAGAGAGGGGAGAAAGTCTCTTTGTTGACTACCTGACTTGATTTATAGTTGTGGTCAGGATCTGGAAATATCAACATCTAGAAACTGGAGTAGAAGCAGTTTAACTGAAGATAATTTTTGTTGCATCATGCTACTTCTCCCTCCTTCAATTCTTCGCTTACTATTTAGCTGGCCCAGCTTACCTACTGAACAAGGACAGAGAGGGTTGAGAGGGAAAGCAAATCACAAAAGCGCCGGCCTCGAGGTCCAACTCCATTCTTGTTACAATATGTTGAATACTAGTAATTTAGGTTAGGCTGTGGTATTTAGTGCCATGGTATGGTTTTCAGACTTATGTGGTACACCAGGCTACTTAGCTCCTGAGGTGCTGCGTTGCAACATGTTTGAAGGAGAGGAAGGCTATGGACCTCAGATAGATTTGTGAGTTCTACCTTCTCATTTTTCTTCCTTGAAAAATAATGCTCTTCTGAGCTATCCTTCCCTACCCTGTCCTTACCTACATACTTTCACTACGCATGTGTTTAGTTTGAATGATATTTATATATAAAATATTATTTGATACTTTTATTGTTTTAAACTTAACTTTGTCAATAACATATTTTTAAATTAATCTCCTTTTCTGATAACTCACAATATTCTATTAAATTATGCAGCTTTGTTGTCTGGACAGTAAATACATATTAACCTCTTTTCGAATTAAAAAAAAATGCATTTTACTATACATTTTAGCTAACCGAAACTTATTTTTACCATCATTATTTAATACAGATACAGTTTAATGATTGGTTTTATATTTATGTTTCATAGCTAAAAGTATGAGATAGACTACTAACACAATTTCATTGACTCATTAGTGGACTCATTAGTGTGTTGTAGTACCAATAACCTGTCCAGACATGAGCTGGATGGGTATGCAAGAAAAATACACCGGTCTGGTTTTGTCTGATTTGATGGTGATGTGGAGGTTTGTGTAAACATTCCAACCTGATGTGCCGAGGAGGTTTTTCTTAAATGGTTTCCCGCTCTCCCTTCATGCAAATGCAGGTACATATCCTCTAAATTATACCATCTTTATCCTCATCCTACTACTGAAAATATGTCACTAGCCATTCAGTCAGATAGTAAGACGTGGTGCACAGATAACAACCCTTTCTATGTGTATTTTATTTGAACATTTTTTTCCTCTTAGCTATTAAAATAAAACTTTTAAATTAATAATATGTTTTTATGTGTGTGATTTCTACAACTTTAAAACTAATTGATTATACTCAATCAAACTTATGCATAAGCATGTTAGCATACTACTTCTATTTATTAATTTTTAATCTTTATTCTAACTACCACTTTGTCCAAACAAGTTAAATCATAATTTCCAGATTTGATCATGTCTGGCACTCTCAAATCATAATAAATTTGAATGAATTTAAGAAGATTGGTGTGTCTCTAAAAGATATACTCCACACAATTAAAAAAAAGGTTTTTACTGTATGCTGAAATATACCTTTTAGGACATTTATTTATAAAGAAAATATACAATTACTAACTATTACTTCCTGGGGGAGATGCAATAAGAGCATCAACATACTGAAGTGTGTGTAAATATGTGTTAGTATTTTTACTTTTATTTGTACTCTATTTTTTCTACAATTCTATCATTATATTTTGCTTAATGCACTTTATTTCATACATATAAAATGTATAAAAATGCGTTATTAACATTCTATATTGTTAGATAAAATAAATATTTAGACTGTACCTTAACACACCTTTTAGGACATTTGGCTATAAAACAAATATACAATAACACACAAAATATTGAAAGTTCTTTTTTAACAAACTATATGGTTTGATAAAATACATTTTAGCAAAATTAAATGTCCTCTATTTTCTGCTATTTTCATATCTTTATTTTTATTTTGACAATTATAATAGTTAGTCAATACAATTGTGGGAAATATGAGTTTAAAAACACTTAGGGATTATGCATATGACCTATGATATACTCTTCAATCATTTGTTACAGTTAACACACATATTAATGCATTTTTATGTGGTAAAGAATGGTTTTTTTTACAATGGTACTCTATGAACTAAAGTGTAGCATTACATCTCAAATACACAGATCCAACCCCCAACTATAGCCACATATTACCTTAAAATTAGATATCACCATCCCCAGAATTCCATGTGCATCAACATTATTACCAATTTATTATTAATGCTAGTTCTAGACTATATCTATATATTCCTCCCTGGTTTCCATAAAGCACACATTTCTGCATCATCTACACACATTCTCTCCTTATGATACTTGAATGTTTGAGTTCTCTTAATGCCATTTGTGAGTATTCAAAACTTTTTGCATATATTATCACCACTACTTACACCACCACCTACACTACCAATTATATTACCACCATTAATACAACCACCTCACCACCAATACTACTATATACACTAAGAATTCTGTCACCACTACTGATACTACCACGAGTATTTTTATTTGTCACGTTTCACAACCCCATCCGGGTTTCCACCACTATTAATACAACCACTATAATCACTCCCTTCTCTACCACTATCATCATTACTACAATCACAGCTAGCACTACCTATTCATAAATCACTTACTATAACTCCTATTACTAATGTGATAATATACAATTTTTACTCATCATGTGTGGTCATGGTGGATGCAAAGTAAACATATTTAAAAACATTTATTAATAAACTTTTTAGTATTTCTTGAAAGCTGTTTCTTTTTTTATACAAGCCTACTCATTATATACTATTTGATGGCATAAATGATTCTATACTTTTTATTTTAAGAACTAACCCATGTACACTACATAAATAGTAGATTAACAATAATTGTAAATATAATTTAAAATTCTTGTAAACTATAGAATATGGGCCACCAAACAACTGGCTTCGATAAAAGTAAAAAAGTAGGATAGGGGGGAAAAAAATTCTGCATGCTTAACTTAAAATCTGTTGATCCACAAAATAGCAAACACAAAAAAATACATCAAACAAATCTTATAAGCACATCAGGTCCTATTTTCAGCACAGAAAAGTGCATGGAGACTTGTGTGCTCAGCTTTACTTTGTTGAAGAATACTCCTAATGTGCCCTAAAATATGTTTTATTCTTCTCTGTTTGTCTTTCTGTGGAGCTGCTATTTTGGCAAGTGTTCAAGCTATTTCCTTCCATGGCGACTTTAGTTTTAGTAGATTTAAAACGTTGAGTGAGACATGTGTTTAAGTGAAACGGGTAGTGAGTCGAAGGAAAAAAAAAAGTGAGAATCTTTAATCTCGAAATATTGATTTTCTTGTGTAAAACTTTTAAAATATATTGTTAAATAAATAAATGAAGTGTAGCTTATATGTGCTAAATATATCTTTCACATAATGGAGTTTCAAGTAATGGAATTTTTTTTACATCATACCTGTTTATTTCTTTAAGCTAAATATTTTGTAATTGAAAGCCCATGTTGATGCTAGAAGTGTATGGCCAAAAATATTATACAATTTGAATCTTAAATTTATATTGTTATTTTACTGTTGAAATACTTTTCATGATCACTTATACAGTTCCTATTTTTAGATGTAAATGTGTGTAAATGAAAAATGTAAATATTATTTTATTCTTCAGATGGGCTTGTGGTGTCATCATGTTCACATTGTAAGTACCTATATTTCAGAATATTTTCTTATAACTAATCATTGAAACAATACATTCATAATGTTTTAATGGATGATTTGTAAGTACAGTAGAGTCTCAATAGTTGAAAGAGATCAGGTCCATCTTGAACTAACAAAAACTTGAATTATATAGAATAGCTGATAAAAATAAAAATACTTAAAGGTTGTTAATCCTAAAAATACTTAATATGTATTTTTAAATTACATAATATAAATATACATACATATTAAATTAAAATAAAGAAAACCTATAAACTGTATGTAAAAGGTTGTGCACAAGGCGTATCCCAACCTCTAATAAGTTTCTACTGTGTTTTAATTCGAATATTTATAACTTTATGTTCATCCTCTTCCTGTGTCTTAAAGTTAGTCTAAATTATGGATAGTATGACTGGAAATTAAGATTTGCAGTATTATAAAAGAACATTATTTTATGAGTTAAACTTTATCAGAAATGCTAAATCTAACAACAACAACCACCACCAAAACCACAACCACCACAACATTAACAAACTTTATTGGTAATATCTAGGGCATCATCTGGATATCTATTGACCATAAGATATAAATTTAAAGAACAGGATATCTAACTGTGGCTATAACTGTACTTATCAACTATAATAGCTTGGATATAAAATATAATATAAAATGATTAGTGGTATAGAAATCAAGAATCAACAACCATTGGGAAGTCAAAAGATTCTAATAACAACCCTTTCATGTTAAATTAACTGAAAACAATCTTAAAAACTAAGTTAACATAAAGTGTATGCATTGTAATGCTAAGGATGTTTTACTTTTGTACAGGCTAGTGGGGTGCCCACCATTTTGGCATCGCAAACAGATGGTTATGTTGCGCAACATCATGGAGGGTAACTATTCTTTCACCTCTCCTGAATGGGCAGACATTACAGGTAATATATAACTTACAACTCCTTTCTGGTTTCAAATTAGCCATTATTTAATTCATAAATGTATTTTTATATTATACAAGATGAGGTATTTAAGTTTATACACCTGAATATCTTGAAAACAAAGCATTTTAGAAAAAAATATTTCAGAGAAAAGTGTTTGTATTTGAGTGTAAAGACAACAGCATTATTTATTTTTAATTTGGTGGAAGCTTTAAAGGTCATTTAAAGTTAGATTTAGTATTTTCAAATGGAAACCCGTGTTTTTAACAACTTTTTACTATACACACAAAAACAAACAACTTTTGTCTGAAACATTTCTTTATTTTACTTCTATTTTTAAAAATATCTTAGCATTAAAGATAGGCGAGGCATTTAAGTTGGCACACCTGAATATTGTGAAAACAAAGCACTTTATAAAAAAATGTTTCAGACGAAGTTGTTAAGTTTCAAACAGGGTTAAATCAAATCTCTCATATGTTCAGATGTGTAAAACATGTATACATCTGTGTGTGTGAATGTATTTAGGCCATATGCAAGAGTGAAATGAGTAAAAGTGAAGAGTAAGTGATAATCTGTTGCAGTTTATTTGCTTGCTAAGGCCCGTTTTCAAGAACACACAAAGTTGGTTAGAAGGCTAGGATATGTTTGCTGACCCATCATATCCTCATACATTCTACACCATATGACCCTATCTCATACATCTTTGTTTTTAAAAATAGGCCTTAGCAAGAAAATCAATGCCAATAACTTTTCACTCACTCTTAACATATACTCATTTCATTTTTACATATGGCCTTTTGTGAATGTGTGCATTAGCAATTAAACTTACATAGATCAACATTTCATAAACTACAATATCATTAGTATATGTAAAATTTCAAATGGGCACAGGCCTTAAAGATTGTAAATAAATGTGAGCAAGGTGACTCTAGTGAAATCAAAACAAAGCAAATTCACAAATAAAGTTAGGACATTTTTATTTCTATCGGGCATGCCAAATAAATACAGTAGTCGATAAATTTGTCCATTATTTTATTAATTCTAGCTGATTTCATTGGTAGCTAAATAGGGAATAATTGTCAGTCACAGAAAAAGATTGGAATTATTGTAATTTATGGTGAATCTGGACAAAACGTTGAATGCAGTGTACCGATCACCACTTCATCTGGCTATGGCCTCAATAGCCTAAATGAGGCTGGACGGAAACTATAAGGAATTTAATATTACAAAAAATATGAACATTTTCAAGTTTAAGAAAAAAATGAATTATTTATTCAAGGCAAAACAGTGGTAAATCAAAATTACATGGCCTCACAAGGCAAGCTGAAGAGTGTTGAAAAACATATAAATATGGCAGAGACTTCACTTGCGCAGTACATTTGAGGATATATTTCACAATCTTAAAGAAATTATTCATTTATAAGAATTAGTCTGAAAGAGACACAATAACAATCAAAATTGTTAGTATAATAATAAAGAGCTTGAAGAGCCTCTTTTAAACGGTTAACAACACATCTGAATCACCATTGTGAATTCATACTAAAAAAAACTATTAAATTTAGATTTAAATATAAATTTTGATATTTATAAATTACACAAATGTTAAACTTCCCGACTTAACTCAAACTTCTGTGGGACTATTACTTCCACCACCTTTGAAGTAATCGAGAATATTCCAACATGTTAACATTTAACATTATAATTAGGGGTCTGTGAGCTTGGGTTTTTTCATTTGAGTCGAGTATTTCTATAAGTTCCCGAGTTCGAGTATAGGCCTATTCATAATTTTAAAATGTTTAAAATTATATTAAAACACATGTTCTTAAAATATGAATGTCACTCATTTTTATAAACATTAAATACTTTTGAAAAAAAAAGTTAAATAATGGAAATATCGGTTTTTAAATTAGAAATAACACTTTTAAAACACAATTTAAAAAACAAAAACACTTAGATAAATATCTAATAAACAAATAATTAAAATGGTTTCAATAATTATGTCTTTAAGGACATTTAATAACAGGCCTCCATGGTGGTTAGGATTCCACTTTAAACTGTAGGTCCTCCATTTCATCTCACAATCACCCTACCATTACACATAAGTGTAAGTGTGTATAACGCGAACGGGTAGTAAGACGCGGTGCTAATAATAATAATTTAAGGACATTAAAATTACACTAACAATTATAAAACAAAGTTAATAAAATGAATAATTGCATGATGGCTTGGCAATCTATAACAGGACAGTGTAGAAACACTGTACTGTGATACAAAATAAGTGATAGTGAAGGAAGCCAACCTGAAAGTATAGTTAGGTTAGGCCTAGATAATAACACACACACACTTCTCTCTTCATGTATTCTTAAACATTTTCCACACCTTTAAAACTTTCACTTCTTTAAAACGTCCATAGTTGCACATTAGTTTGAATTTTTGGGAATATTACTTTTTCATTGATGTCTTTTCATATGAAAAATAAATATTTCCAAAAATTCAAAACACTGTGGAAGTTTGAAAAAGTGGGAAGTGTAAGTATAAGAAGAAATAGAGAAGTGTGTTTTACCGAACTATCCTTTCAGGTTGGCTTCCTCCACTATCACTTTACATTATTGCAGAGTGTTTCTACACTGTCTTGATTAAAAGTTAATACAATTGACGTTTTAATAAGCTGATATTTCCCCCAAATATGCTTCAGTAACTTAATATATTGTATATGAAAACGTAATAATCATAAACAATTAGAAATTTGAAGTGTTTCATATTTGTTTATTATTCCTTAGTGTGATAGTGTATTATCACGACCTCTGGGTTCCATTTCCATTCCTCTATGCGCATTGTACGGACTCTCCTTAGACATTATTTTATTGAGAAATTGACTTCAATTTTATTTTTAATTCTATAAAAGTTGATGCTCATACTTTAAAATAAAAAATAATAATTTTAGCAAACAATATGAAATAGCAAGTCCTTTTTATAATATAAATGTGCTAAGTTTGGTGAAATATGTATTTCAATAAATTAGATTAACATTGATTTTAAACAGATTAACAAACATAATTCTATAACTAATTAGTAACTAAACTAGAGCTAGTTTTATAGCTAAACTTACTAATTAATACGAGTTTTAAATATCTTAAGTTTGAAAACGTTTAATATAAGATATTTTTGATATTAAATTTTTAATCTAACATAAATTATTAATTTATAAAGGAACCAGGTCAAAATAGTAAAAAGAATCATTCATTTATTTAGTAATCTTCTTAGATATTTTTATTTTCTTTGCATTGTCATGGCAATACAAGGGAACAACTTCAATAAAGTATAATTCATAATGGTCGACAATATTGAATAAATTTACCTGTCGAAAGTGGTTTTAAAGCACTATTACATTATTAATGTGAAAATTGAAATTAATTTTTAACAATTTGTCAAGTACCCAAATGATTTATAAGTGGAAACGCAGATTAATATCAACTCAATTAAAGAGAATATGCTTACTATTGCATTTTAAAAATCGATTATTAAGTACATAAAGTAGAAGCTCGAAAATGACGAGCCTACAAACCTCTCGATCTCGAGCGTAAGCGACAAGCTCGAGTTTGAGTTCGAAATACGAGTACTCGCAGAGCCCTAATTATAGTAGAAAACAAAGTAATATTACATTAGAATATTTTATAATAAAGGAAATTGATAAAACTAAAGAAAAAGGAAAAATAAACTACTAAGAGTAAATTTGCTGAAGAAAGCCCACTACGGCCCTCCAAAAAAAAAAAAGTTGAGGACATCCCTCTCACAACCCAATACCATCCTGGTCTACAACTTATCAATACCATCCTTAAAAGTGGTTACAAATTCCTAACCAGTTCGACCCAGACCCAAAACCTTCTTAGTTCACCCCCAAGAGTTATTTTCAAACAGTCACCCAATCTCCACAATATTCTAGTCCATCCCAAACTTCCTGACCCCAAGAGAATCCGAAAAGAAAAACCGACTACGAAAGGTTCATACCTCTGCGGTAGCACTCGTTGCAGCACATGTGGAATTCACTTACCAGCTACATCCTTCAACAGCAAAGTAACCAAATTGGAATACAAAATCACTGGTTATTACAATTGAAAAACCAATAACGTGATATATCAACTACAGTGCAAATCATGTGACGTAGAATATATAGGCCTCACTACAGGTTCTCTCAGACAGCGAATGAACAATCATCGTTTTGACACAAACCACAAAGATCCGAACAAGCCTGTACCCATCCATGCCGGTACCCACAACCAGGACTTTCAAACCTGTTACACCATCAAAATATTAAGAGCATTTCCCAAACAGTGCAACAGTTCTCAACTTAGACAGTGGGAACTAACTGGCCCACCAATGGATTACCAAATCAAGATTTACCACCAGGCCTCAACAGAAGATAGTTTATTTCTATAATATTATTATTTTTCAAATTAACATTATTATTATTACTATTTTTAAAAATACCATTTTTTTATTATCATTATTTTCTTATCTATTATCATCATCAATCATCAATCATCAATCATCATCATCATCATCATCATCATCATCAGTTTTCTATAAATATTAACCACAGCCAAAGAATTTATCTTTACTCCCAAAAAATTTGGCACAATGTGTTTCTAGCAGTTTCTTTTAAAATTCAAAATGGAGTAATCCATTATTTGTGTTATTTGTACTCTCTTTCTTCTTTGTGTTTGATAAAGGCAACAATGCCGAAATATTATTTTATTTGTGTTAAAATGTGTGTGTGACTACTTCTACTATAGAAAACAAGAAAGGAAGAAGAGGTCACCTTTGTGCATTGGATTCTTCCCACATTTTTCCTCTTTCTCTAGGTGGGATTTCTTCATCAAATTTATTCTTAGTAGTTTATTTTTCCTTTTTCTTTAGTTTTATCAATTTCCTTTATTATAAAATTATCCAGCCATTGGGCCACCTCATTTTTAAACATTAGGATATTTGTAATTTATCTCTAAACGAATCGGTAATGTTAAAGTTAAAACTTATAAACCATCAAAATATGAATTACTTATATATATTTTTCCAAAGAAAATATTTCTACAAAATATTACCTATACAATTTTAAAGTTCTAACAATTATTGGTAACCCACAAGAGAAATAAAAATTATATTTAAACTAAATATTTCAAGCTAGAAAAAGAATCTAAATTGGCTACCTATTATCATCTCTAAAAATGACAAAGAGACTATTGCCCAGGCGGCAAAAGAAAACATTAAGTGTTTTATAAACAAATGTACTTTGAAAAATTAAATCTTCTAGTGAGAAATTTACCGACGCCTACACTGAACGATTTCAATTACATAATTAATTTAAGTGTTCAAAACACTCAAACCCATTAAAGGTTGTTTAAGTTTTAAATAATCATTAAAATATATAAAGTTTATATATTGCCATCCTGGAGTGATAGTGTCCAAGTCCAGACAAGGACCTCACATGGAAGTGTCGCATGTAAAAGTCGTTCATATTTGCTGAGTTCCCTCGTTATATAGGTATAGTTGATGGTTAAAGAGGTGGGAGTTTTCATAATAAAATTATGTCACATGGCTAACTCACGCTAACAGCACTCTCTTGTTAGAAGTTGCCAAACTTGTCTCGTTACCAATACATGTATGCCGGAAATCTTGGTAAATTGGCTGTAGAATCGAAGTACACCCATTCAGTCATGTACACCAGGTATTGGGTTAGTTTCATTCAAACTTGGCACGTTCCCAAAACACGTACTTCGGAAATCTTGGCGAGTTGGCTGTAGAATCGAAGTATGCCCATCCAGTCACATACACCAGGTATCGGGTTAGTTGCAGTAAAACTTGGCTCATTCCCATTTGTAGCCCAGCTGGGCCAATCAGTGCATTTCTGGATTCCTCTATTGGAACATGTTGTTTCTGTATCATTCAAAGCTTGTAGGGACTTCTCTTAACTTTAGAATTTGGTGCAAACAGGTTGGTCATGGACTTGTGCTCACCCAGAGGATACAATGTGTGAGTAAAGTACATATATTAGACAGTAATTTTAGTAATCTTAGATATTGCAGGATACCTATGAGTATCGGCATTATTGAGAGCGGGTAGTATTCAAGTAGACTAGCTAATCTTGCTAGTGATACTATTGCAGGATGTCTATATGCATTGGATTATTTGGGGCGAGTAGAACTAATGAAGCATTAGCTAATAATGCTATTGTCACAGCAGAATGATTCCCTGAGATGGATACTCAGTCACATTATTCATTTTATTGTGTCTTAAAACAGTTTTTAGAAGATGGAAGTGTATAACCGAAAGATAAAAAAGGCCAAAAAACTGCAATTGGTGAAAATAACAAAATCACAATGTTATCTGCAGTCACCAATAATCCTTTAGTAAGTTCTCATGCAATTTTCCATGCATGTAGGATATCTCAGAGAAGTGTTATTAGATACGGAAGCGTAATAAATTCCACCCATACCTTGGGTCATTGCAGCAAGAGCTTCAGGGAGATGATGTTCAAAATTGAGTGACATTTTTGTTAATGGTCATGAGAAAAATTATGAATTAATAAAAATTATTTTCTTTGCATATTTTTTCCCATGAATTGATTTTTACTAACCTTATGGAGGTTAATTGGCACAACAGGCAATATTATAATAACAAAATAAAACTCAAAATTTAATTGCAGAGTTAAGTCTACCACCTTTTCTTACACTTAACTAAACATTACAATTAAAATTTAAGCTAAACAATTAATACAAATAATGACACAGAAAAATTAGAGTTAAATACAGATATATTACATACCATGGAAACTCAGCAAAAATATTGTTTAGGTTTATGAGAAAAAAGTGATATTGAGCTTAGTCTAAAATTGCATGCACACACTCACACATGGACACACACTCTTTCACACTAACACACTCACTCTCACTTTTCACACTCACACTCTTCTCACCTTTTCACACTCACACACTCTCCCCCTTGCACTCACTCTCACACTCACTCTACAACACACTATCACTTTCTCACACACACACTCTACAACACACTCTCACTTTCTCACACACACACACACACACACACACACACACACACTACAACACACTATCACTTTCTCTCACACTCACACTACAACACACTATCACTTTCTCTCACACACACACACACTACAACACACTATCACTTTCTCACACACACTCTACAACACACTATCACTTTCTCACACACACTCATTCACTTTCACACCTTCTATCACACTCTCATTCACTCTCTCACGCCCACAATCACATCTCATATTCCTCAATCCTGTGACTGAGCTGTAGAAAATCCATTTTGGCTACGAGAAGTTGAACATCAGTGCCGTTTTTATGTCATTGTTTGTTATGGAATTATTTGTGATAACTTAATAGGCCCCTTTTTATTGATGGTACATTGAATTTAGAGTAATACCAAAACTTTCTGAATTAAGAATTACCATTACAGCTTCATGAAGTAAGCTTAGAAGACAGACGGAACATGTAGTTTGAAAATGGTGGTGGCTCGACGCATTATTCACCCACTTCACCTGTTTTTTTTATGGGGTAAACTTAAAGAAAAGGTAACTTATATTAGGACGTACCAACCATCCCAAAAAATATGGATCGAATTAGAAATGCTTGTAGAAATATTGCCAGAGAAACTATTACATATGCATCAATCTTTTATAAAGCATATTGATAAATGTATCAAATTTAAGGGTCATCATTTTGAGCATTTATGGAAATAATTTTATAAATAATATTGAATTTTCTGAAATAAAAATATTCTAGTTAAAAGTAGTTAAAAAAAAATTGAAATATCTCTAAAAATAGTCTGAATAAAAAATGTTTGAGACAAAGGTTTTTGTGTGTGTAGAATTAGAAGCTGCTAAAAATATAGGTTTAAAGTTGAAAAGTCTAAGGTTACCTTGAAATGACCTTGAAAGCACCCCACCAAATAAAAAATAAATAATTCTTTTCACTTTCCCCCTCAAAAAATCTTTTTTCTAAATAATTTTTTTTTAAATGCTTTGTTTTCGAGAAACTCAGGTTTGCCAACTTAAATGCCTCACACTAATAATAATACACCCTATTTAAAATCTAACAAAACATTTTGTGTGTGCACATCTATATATGTGTTCGATTCATTAAATCTTTAAGCTTACAATAAGTTTTTTTTTATGTACTTCTAAATATTTATTTGTAAAAAATAGTTAGCTTTTCTGTGCGTGAGGTGTATGATTGTGTGGCAAGTGGTTTGTGGTTGTGTATCTATAGTTTTTTTAACCACACAAATTTTATTTTCATTACAGTTTTTTTTTTAGAAAACTAACACACATTCAATTTTAGTTTATATTTTGGTTTGAAAATGCTTTATTTTTAGTGGGTTTTACTCAGATTTAAAGCTATTATCTTATCAATGCATTCTCATTTTATCAATACTTTATTCTCTTTGAATTCAAACATTCAAATTGTTTAGCTTTTTGATAAATATTATAACAATTTTAATTATATACGCATGTTTAATGTCTTTCAGAGTCTTCAAAAGATTTGATTAGAAAGCTCCTTACTGTTGACCCTTATAAACGAATCACGATTGAGGAAGCCTTGAGCCATCAATTTTTCCAAGTGTTGGTAAGATTTATTCACTTTATTTCTATTACTAGAGAGGTAAAAAATTTAAAATGTAATTTTCACCTACCTTAAATGGTAAAAATCCAAAAACCATTCTAGATCATCTCTTAATATATTTTATATAATTTCTAATGCCCATTGTTTCTGGATCAAGGAGCCACATGAAAGCACTAAAAAATCAATATGAATTTTTCAGCCACATTTATGTATATATAGCATAAAAAACAAGTAACATAAAACATATATATATTCTCAATATGTATGTATATGTATATAGTCTTGCTGATTAACTTTATTGTAAGCATTACTAGGGTGTTTGTATTTTTCATATCGAGAACCTGAAAACCTTGAAAATATTAGCCAATAATGAAAAGTTAGTAAATTGAGGTCTCAGATATTAATTAGTTGCTATTTACTGTACAGTAAGCATGCCATCATGTTTGAACATGAAAATGGAATTAGAATTTTTAAGAAACTTTCTCTCTAGATAGTGATTTTATGGACAGGTAAAACAATATAGTATATAATAATATAATATAATATTTAGCACCGCGTCTTACTACCTTTTCGGGTTATACGCTTTAAGTACTAATTACGCTAATGAATTAGGAATTGAGAAGGTTGAATTAGAGGAAGTGAACCCGCATTTGCGTGGAGGGAGAGTGGAAAACCATTTAGGAAAAACCACCCCCAGTTCACCCGGCCGAGATTCGAACCTCGATCTCCCCGTCCTCAGCAGTCGAGCTTAACAAGACAAGCGCGTTAGAACAATATAGTGCTTGGTGAAGAAAAATATGTTATGGAATAAGTTTTCTTTTACCATTTAAGTTTCTAGAACTAAATATCACGTTTTACAAAATACATATTAAAAATTGCATAAATCAATCTACTCTTTAATTTTCTTCGATAAAGACAACATTGACAGATTGGAATAAATAAAATTATTATTGTTCGGCTTGCTTTCTCTCGGTTCGGTAATTTAGCTTCTTGTACTTTTTTGCTTCCTATCCTATGAACTTTGGTGATTGTTAGATATTCAGGTAGCTTATTTACTCTTTCTTCTTTTTTAGGAAGGGGTGGGGGGGATAAGAACTGGTTGCATATGAAAAGGGGTCAGAGTATATACGTGGATGGAAAGAGGTGTTACAGGATGGTGGTTAAAGGAGTAAGCATGGAGGGAAGTAGAGACATGTGAGAGTGTAGAGGAGCATCACTTGACGTAGAAGCAAGAGGGAAGTAGAAGAGCGTCACTTGGCGTGATAGAGATTAGGCGTCAGGTGTGTCATGTGAAAAAGGAGAGGGGAGACATAAAAGGGTATATGTAATAGCGTGGTGTGACATAGAGAGGGAGTAATGATGAGAGGGAGAGCAGCCCGGATGTGTCATGGATGCTGTTGATGATGAGGGGTAATAGAAAAGCGACCCATATGATTCATGAGTGCTAGTGGTGAGAGAGAGCAATTTGGATGTTTTTGGATGTTTCATGGGTCCTAGGTGGTGGTGAGAGGGATTTGGGTACTTACTTTGTTGTCTGGTAATAAATTTACATTCTGCTGTGGCAGTATTAATACTCGTTCATATAATAGCTAATTTTTTTAAATATATCTTTTTAATTTTATTTTGTTATATAATAAAGGAAGAAAATATTATATGTACTTAAATTAAGTTCATGTTTTATTCAGCTTAATTTTTTTAGTGAGTTTTTGATTATTTTATTACACTGAGCTCTGTTTGGAAGTGACTATATCACTGACGCTCGCGCGTTCTAATGGAGGTGTCTCAGAGGGTGCATTACTTCTAGTCTTGTCTAGGGTGGTCATTTATTACCTGTCGCTTAGCAAAGTCTTTGCCAGATTTCAACACCTGTTTAGAAAAATTATTAATTTGTTATAACTTCTGCAACAAGAGAAAGAATTGTAACTATGAAATGGTCTTTTTACATTTATTTCATATTTTTAAGAAAATAAATAATACATATTTTTAAAATCTATAACATATATTGATAACAAGGGCAGAAAAAAATACAAGGAAAAATTCAAATGTTGAGTAATATATTAGCACCGCCGCGTCTTACTACCCGTTTGGGTTATACCTTTATGTACAAATTAAGCTAATGGTTTTAGGGATAAGGAAGGTTATATTAATATGAAGTGTACAAGCATTTGCTTGGAGCAAGTGTGGAAAACCATTTTGAAAAAATCACCCTCAATATACCCGACCGAGATTACCGTCATTGGCACTCTAGTCCACTGTGAGAGTTGAGCGTTAGATCACATGGCCACTAAGCAGGTATCCATGAAGTAATATTGATATGACATATTCATCATCTGTTTCCAGCCTGTGGTCGTGTCAGTTTACTAACATGACTCCATCTTCTTCTATCCTGCCACCATTCTGTCCCCATAAATCCCTTCAATTCTTCTCTCACTTGTACACTTTATCTGCTCCTCCCATCTCTTTCTTGGTCTTACTTGCAGTCTTTTTCCTTCATACTTCTATATCATTCTCTTTGGTGTTCTTTACTTTTCAATCTTCATTACATTACTATGCCATCTCATATACTCCCTGTACCCCCAACTCTTTACTGGTTAATTTCATTTCTAATACTGTTTCTGCTCTTGACAACTAACATTCTCACAAACTTCATTCCTATTTTCTCCTACATTCACTGTCCATGTTTATGCTGCATATGTAACTATGGGTACAAATTATGCCCAATACACCACTTCCTTCCACTTCAAGGAGGGCCCTTCTCTTTTCAATAACAGGTCTCTTACACACCTATAGAACAATTCCCCCAACTTCCTTCAGATCCTTTATACTCCCACTCTTACCCGCCTCGGTGGCGTAGTTGGCTAACATGCTAGTCGTGTTGAGCTCAACTGCTGAGGATGGGGAGATCGAGGTACGAATCTCG